>PVJN01015752.1:0-45652 GCA_004026805.1 Lasiurus borealis | reverse complement strand
CTCTCATCGATGTTTCGAACTCTCTATCCCTCTCCCTTCCTCTCTGTAAAAAAAATCAATAAAATATATTTTTTAAAAAAAGAAAAAGAAAAATATAGGCTCCTGGAAAAAAGGACAGTGAGGGTCTAAATGATGCTTAAGAATCTGTTACTGTTGTATGCAGGGTAATTTGCATATACTGAGAGGTAATAATTAAACCAAGTCCTGGTGATAAAAAAGCAGCAGTTGGAACACAATAGGGACAGTGTGTAGTGTTACTGACTTAGCCTGCTTGTTTGCTCTTTGAAAGAGAGAAAAAAGCCATTCATGTTATTTCAGATAATACTAAATCGGGACATGTTAATAACCTCACCGGGGAGAGAAAAACAGAGCAGTGATTCTATATAATAAGCACACAAGCCAACACATTAATTAGATTCAGTATGGAAATCCATCCACAAGACATTCATTTGCATAATTATGCAGCGCAAATGAAATGAAGAGTTGACACAATAGATTGTTCCTGTTTTCCTCCCTCCATGCCACCTAATACATCGATCTTCACACTGAGGAACACAGTGGTTTCCCTTAAACTGGGGAGGACGATTAGGTTTTCCCTGCATGGAGGATGGTGATGTTCATTGGTCTGAAAAGAAATGTGTTCTGACTTTTTTTTACATATTTTATTGATATTTTACAGAGAGGAAAGGAGAGGGATAGAAAGTCAGAAACATCGATGAGAGAGAGACATGGATCAGCCACCTCCTGCACGCCCCCTACTGGAGTTGTGCCCACAACCAAGGTACATGCCCCCGACCGGAATCGAACCTGGGACCTTTCAGTCCGCAGGCTGATGCTCTATCCACTGAGCCAAACCAGTCTAGGCTGTGTTCTGACTTTTGACACCAATATGGTAGCTACCGGCCCTGGCTCATCTACTCACAGCCAAGCGGAGAGGCCTTATGGGAAAATGTCGCGGGGTTGTTGGTGTTTGGTTGGTTAGTTTGGGTCAAGAACCAGCCACGAGATGAGGACATGGAGGACCAGAGGTGGAATGCTGCAGAAACAAAGACAATAGGGAACTGGGAGAAATCAGTGCATGGTGCTTGTCAGCTTCTCAGCCTGTGGTCTGGAGGCCTGAGTGGGCTAAGATGAAAACAGAGTAGTAAGAATAGTCACCCCTCCTACAGAAATGGACGTCCCCAGTGTGGCCACAGAGGGAAGTTCTGTGGTGACGATTCTTTGGACATTGGCAGCATGGAACCTATGAACGAGACCCTTCCTGTCCCTTCTGGATTCTTCCCATCCTAAATATTGTAAAGACAAGTTCCTGCTTCCAATGCTAATGATTTTGAGATTCTCATTTGATGGGGGCGAGGGGGGGTGGTATAAGTAGGGTGTGTGAAGACTGGTGGGTTACCCAATCATAGTATGCAGGAAACAAATTAGTAGTATAAATTGTTGACTAAAAATAGCTGCTTGAAAGAGAGCCAATCCCACGACGAGTGGGGCGTGGGGCGGAGGAAAGCATCCCTCCGGGGAATAAAGGGCTTGCTGGGATGAATTACAAGTAATAAAAAGAAGAAAGCCACATTCTTAACTGATGGAAGGAAGTCCCCGAGGGAAAGAGAACTCATTTGTACTGTTCTCCCTTTGTACAAGGCTGGTTTCTCAAATGTTAATTTTATTGTGTGAGCTACTCCTTTTCTGCTCTCAGATGTGTCTGCACAGATTGGCATGCAGTTCTTTCCGGTTGTTTTAACTCAATTTTACTAAGTCCTCCGATATTTAACCATTTCTTCACATCCTTTCATTGCTACATCTTTTCTATTAGACACGATTAAGAAACTGTACAAATATACAGTAACCTGAATAACAAGGAGAATGTATCCTCCCCTGCCCACTCTCATTTACACCGCAATGGCTGCCCCCATCCGCATGACAGATCCTGTCTTCCCTGGGTTTTGGGCCTAAGCTGGCAGTCAGACATCCCTCTGGCACCCGGGAGCCCTCAGGGGATGTCCGACTGCGGCTTAGGCCTGCTCCCTGTGGCCGCAGTCAGACATCTTTAGAGCTGCTCACAGCAGTCAGCCCAGCTTGTGGACGAGCTGTGGGAGCGCACTAACCACCAGGGGGCAGCTCCTGTGTTGACCATCTGCCCCCTAGTGGTTAGTGTGCATCATAGCAACTGGTTGTTCCCAGTCATCCTGCCTTTAGGGTCAATTTGCATATTACCCTTTTATTATATAGGATAATACTGCCTTCTGACATACTGTGTGGGGGAGGGGAAGGCTATGCATAATTCTAAGGTGACTGTCAATCAATCAAATCCAAGTATAGACCCATACTCTTGAATTCAGATAGGACCTGAACAATATAGTAGGGCTGAGTAAAAGGGATGTCACTCCCTTAATTAGCTGATCCTATATAATAAAAGACTTATATGCAAATTGCCCCCTCAATCAGTAGCTCAACCAGAAATTTAAGCAGGAGGCAGGGCTGGCTGGCCAACCACCTACATACCCTCCTCCTAGCGGGCATGGCCCAATCGGCCCCACCCATGCAGGAATTTGTGCACTGGGCCTCTAGTTTTATATAAAACTCTCTCTTAGCTTGCTAGAGCAAGAAATTCTCATGGTGGCCTTGAAGAAAAAAAGCTACTCTGTGTGAAAGGATGGCATGGCAAGGAACCATGGGGACTCCAAGGGAAAAGAATCACATCTGCTGACAGCCAGGAAGAAAACTGGGAATTCAGTCCTACAGCCTCAAACAACCGTATTCCACCTGCACCCCACAATCTGCTTCAGCTCTGTAATCCCCAGTCCTGGGTCCAGTTCTCCACTCACCGGCAAGTGTTGAATGTGACCAGTTGTGGGGACTATTTGAAGTCTTCTCTCTAGAGAAGTCTTCTCGCTGGAGAAACCAGGTCAGGTGTAAGAAATACTTAGGATTAAAAGTAACAGAGTTTAGGAATGATGGGGTGTTGGGATGACAGAGAAGGAGGGTGACTTCCAGATGTCTGTCTGAGGCGACTGAATGGTTTCACAAGTGAGCTCCCTCACTGTAGCCTGGATACCTGCATTCTGAGATTCAGAGGGCAGATGCTGGATTTCGGCCTCGTTCATTGGTTGACTGTCTAAGGGAGATAGTGATTTTCTTTATGCTGAAAGCAGCATTGTTGCTTGATCTGCTCCAGGGACACTCACACAGCCTTTTCGGTATCTTCGGGCAGCGTTGGCCTTGCTCCTGGCTATAGCTTGATGTACATCAACTTGCCCAAAGCCTCATTACTGTCACCCAGGGTGGCCTGTCAACTGGAATAAGCATCCTAGCAAGTTCCCTCCCTCCTCCTCTCACTGTCAGGTGCCTCAAACAAGGCATATGTTCCTGTCATCGCCAAATTACCGGCACACCCCCCAGAACGTGCATTCTTGTTAATTAGAGGGCTGTGTCAGGAACACCTTGACGTTGGAGCATGTAAAGGTGCCCATTTCGCATGTGCTAATAGCACAGCCTGTGTCTCTCCACCAAAATCTGGCTACAGCAGAGACGGGTTTGGCTCAGTGGATAGAGCATCGGCTTGCGGACTGAGAGGTCCCAGGTTCGATCCCGGTTGGGAGCATGTACCTTGCTTGTAGGCACATCTCCACTGTGGGGCATGCAGGAGGCTGCTGATTGATGTCTCTCTCTCATCGATGTTTCTGACTTCCTATCTCTCTCCCTTCCTCTCTGTAAAAAATCAATAAAATATATTTTTTTAAAAATCTGGCTACAAAATGCCACACATTTGTCCTCAGGAAGCGAAATCATTAGAGAACGTGGTGACTTCTGGCGAGTGCCTACATGGGAAGAACTTGAGATGAATAGAAAATAAGAGCAGCAGAGTTTTTGGAGAGGGTGAAACTTACAATTAAATATCAATGTTTAATATGTATTGATGAGTACAGAGAAGTTGCTGACTCTCTATGAGCCTGGAGCCCTCATCCCATAATAACTCTTCTCGGTATATCCTGTTACTTACCCCTAGAGAGTCAGAGCCAACTACATAAGTACCAGCAATGTCAGGGGGACAGAAAGCCAACAAGCTAGGAACCAATATATATTTTGCAAAATCAAGATGTGGCAAGAGGGAGGATGGATTTGGCGAATCAAACTTGGAGATGCAGTGATCAGTTTGGGGGATCATTTCTGGTAAGAAAGGATGAAAACTTGAACCAGACCAGTAATGCTAGAGATTTGTTTGGATGTCACGAAAAGTAATACAGTATATTGCTTTGTCAGAATGCACAAGTCTCATTCCCCAGCTTAACATCATCTCCAATTGCTCCTCTTTCTAAATTAATCTCGATATCAAGGACTTATCTTTGCTAGACTAAATCTCCCATCCTCAGAATCATCTCTACCCCTTTCATTCCTTTTCACCTCACAGGATTACACGTATGCTACTTGCACTAATTCATTTTAAAATCCATCTAATGAATATATATATTGAGCACCTACTGCATTCCATGCTTGTTCCCCTATGCCCTCGATAGTGTAGTGATACAACCACTCGTGTTGTATTTATACTACAACATGAGTTAGACATCTGAAGATTGCTTGGTAATGTAATTCATACGTGTACTGGGCACCTACCATGTTTCAGACAATGTTCCAAAGTGCTGGGAGTGTAGTAATGGACAACATCAGCTGAAGGACTCACCAGCAGGGGACTTCCAATTTTGATAGGAAGAGCGAGGTCAATAAACAAAACAAATAAAATATTTGCCTCGCCAGATGCCTCTTAGAATTGTGGAGAATAATAAAGTGGGGAAGTGGAGAGAGGGTAGACCAAGGGTGTCAACTTGGGGTCATGAAATTTTAAATTAGATTGTCAGGGAAGACCTTACTACCAAGCTATACTGATGATTATTCTCTCTCATCATCCTCTCTCTCTCTCTCTCTCTCTCTCTCTCTCTCTCTCTCTCTCTCTCTTTCTCTCTCTCTCTCTCATCAATACTATGATAGGAGATTCAATGAAATCACCAATGAGAGTGCCAATTCGTAAGCTTGGAGAGAGAAAGATATTGGAGGTTGGGGGAATATTTTTCTCACAACCCTGTAAATAGTGCAACAATGATTCTGATTTTACTCTTAGAAATGAATCTAGTGAATGCTCCCCTGCCCCCCACATACACACACACACACCCCTCCTTCACTTCTTCTTCCACCTTCCCTACCTCCTAACTCAGCCTTTCAACTCAGGTCTGCATCTCTCACGTCCCCCCTCCCTCCTCCCTCCACAAATAAAGAGACTATTGAGTCACTCTCCAGTTTAAAGGCTCCCACTAGCTTCATTCCAACCTAGAGAGCAAAGTCAGAATGCAGTATTTATTGCCTAGGAGGGCGCTATAACCTGCCCCTTCCCTTTTTCTTCAGCCTCATATCTCATAGTCACTCTACCTTCCATTTTATGGTCGAACAATAATGAACTCCTAGTGGTCCTCTTTCTAACCTCCGCTTCTTCTGGTCTCCTGTTTGGAGAAAAATGCTCCACTTTTGACAGACTCTTACCTGGTGTAGAAAGCTGTCCCCTTTGGACTTGGGAAGGATCTGGCATAGCTGTGCCCCGATAACACCCTGCGCTCCTCGCTCTCATAATGTTCAACACCGGTTACTGGAATGACCTGTTATTCGCCTCCCCAGTGTCCCACAGTTCTCTGAGGCCAGTGACTGGACTTTCTACCTCTTTCCATCTGCAAGGCTGACTGCACTGCCTACCTTCAGCGGCCGCTGCATGGCAATGGAAGGAACAGGAGACTGGGTTTCCGCACATAGAGGAACTGTCCATGGTTCTGCTCACATTACTTCCGGGCCTTTCTGACTTCCTGGATGGTCCTAACCCCTCTCATCCTTCCGTGCTCCACTTAAATGCCATCTTCCCTGCCTGGTGTGGGTGTCCGCACCCAGACAATCTCATCTTTTCTTCAGATAGCAGCCCTTGCTTCTACTGGTATGTCTCCGAGGTAGCACTCGACAGAATAACACTCATTTCTCTTTGGCTCTTCTGAGTAAGTGTATGGACAGAGAGAGGATGCGATGCATGTATCACACATTACTTTGAGTCTCGTGTACCACTGAGCACATAGTAGACAGTCAGTAAGTTCTTGTTGAATACATCTCTTCATTAATTATCATGTTGATTCACCGAGAGATCCTAAAATAGATACCATCATATAAAGAGTTTGATTATAAAATTTTTAGAAATGCCATTAGAAGTATATATGTATACAGACTATTTTTAAATGAATAAATCTGGAAGGAGTTCTGAAATTAATCTGATTTTTATGGGTGGAGAAACTAATGCCAAGAGCGTTAAAATTAGTTTGACCAGAAAGAAGATTTCAAGTCTCTTGGCCACGGCTCAGCCGCCTGCTTGGCCCACTCAACATTCTGTTGTTTGGTTCCTCCCCGATCCTTCCACATCTTGCTGTTCACCCCATCCTCTCAGATGGGTAACACTTGCACGGGGGTTTGATATGATATGACATATATTTCCAACGACTATTTTAAAATAAAAAAGTACTCTTACTCCAGATGCCATCTTGTAAATACTATGACAGTTACTTTAACATATTTTCTCTTGTCAAGGGAAAGAATTATATAGAAATGTCCTCTTTAATGATATTCTGAGGGCTAGGGACTCCATTTAATCAGAAGGACTATTATAAATATTAAGAGAATGGAGCTCTGTCCCCAATTCCCCAAAATTGATAAGATTGAATCAGCTATCTAACCAAAGGCAAAAAAAAGTTTACCTAAAGGGCCAGCCTTCCCACCCTTTAAAGACTCCTTTCCCAGTTGCCCTGAAACAGACTGGCCACGTGAATGTGTCAGGATTTTTCCAGGTTGCTTCATCGCTGTTCTTCTCAAGGATATCACAGAGCGATAGATGTTATAACATATGTGAAAACAAGGTGTAATGGGGACAGGCAGGTGATGGTCCCAGCTCAGACTGTCAGAGAGACATTGAGGGGGAAACAGGAGCTAGCCAGACAAAGAAGAGCTGAGGGACGTTTTAGAAAGAGGAAGAATTACATGAAAAAGAATAACAAGCTGTGTTTCATGGGAGAAAGGTAAGACATGTTGGCTAGGTTTCGGTTTTGGAGGGGTGCTGTGAGGTCAACTGAGCCTGGCCTCTATCTGGAGCATTTGAATGAGTCAGGGGAGGCTTCAAAAGAGAGGAGAGAAAAGAAAAACCATTGCATTTTAGAAAGAGAACTCTGGAAGCAATGTGGAGGATAGATTCAATCAAATTAAGACTGAAGACTTGGCATAGTTTGGGAGGAATTACAATGCATTCCTTCCCCAGAGAGAAATGACAAGTGATTCCATTAAGACGATGGCCCTGAAAATGGAGACTGAATGGGGCCCAGAGTAGTCAACTAGATTGTTGGCCAAAAGATGGAGGAAGGAAATAGAGAGTAAGAAATTCAGAATGGATCTCTTGCATACAGGGTTCTGGAGGTAACACATCTACTACCCCAGCTAGAAGGGTTTTCACGAAAATGACTGGAAAACCCCATGGATGACACCACTGTTCACAGAGGCTTGGGCTTACGTAACGATAAGGCATTGGGCTCAACTTTTCTTTCTTTCTTCCTTTCTTTCTTTCTTTCTTTTTTTCTTTCTTTCTTCCTTCCTTCCTTCCTTCCTTCCTTCCTTCCTTCCTTCCTTCCTTTCTTCCTTTGGCGGGGGTCATGGTATTGAAAATGATGAGTTTCATGTCAACATAGATGGTGAAATAACAAAATTAATAATATAGACTACTAGGTGCTACTGTAATCCTTTTTATCTTTATCTCATTTTCTCCTCACAAAATCCTCTGTGAGGTCATTATTATTGTTGTTGTTGTTATTACTCCATGTGACAAAGAAGGAAATTTAAAGAAACTGAGTAATCTTTTCAAGGTTACCCAGATAGTTACATTCCATGCCCAGCAGATTGTTGGACATACACGTGTAAAGCTCAGCAGAGAGTGTTCATGTGGAGATTTACATGTAGAACTTACTACCATTGTAGCTGCAGTCATGGAAATAGGCATCTCTACATGTTGTCATGTGTGGAATGGGAGAGAAGACCAGAGGCCAGCCTCTGGGGTAGACCAATCTCTCAGCAGCACATTGAAGAAGCATAACATGCAAAGGCCAGAAGTCTCTTTAGGAAACCCTGTTAACAGCCTTGGAAGAAACTGTGGGCGTGCAGGAACCATGAGATTAGATGGCACGCATGGGTAGAGAAGTCACGTGTCCGTGGTGTTTTATTTCAGTAGGCTTGATTATTTTAGAGCAGTTTTATGCTCACAGCAAAGATGAATGGAAAGGACCTGGCCAGGTAGTTCAGTTGGTTAGAGCATCGTCCTGATATACCAAGGCTATGGGTTCAGGCCTCCGTTAGGGCACATATAAGAATTGTAGGGAAAGGTGGGGGAGATAAGAGATTAACCAAAGGACTTGTATGCATGAATCTAAGCATAACCAATGGATGCAAGACACTGGGGGGTGAGGACATGTATGGGAGTGCAGTTGGGGAGACAATGGAAGATATGTACACAGGTAATACATTAATTAAAAAAAAGAATCACCCAATGAGAATGTAACTAAATGGAACTTACCAATGTTTCTCTCTGTCTCTCAAACCAATAAAAAATAAATTAAATAAAAATGAGTGGAAGAGGGCCCACAATGGAGTCTTAACATGTTTCAATATTTTTCCTAGCATCACTCCGCAATTATGACTGGATAACATTCTGCTAATAAAGGGAAATAAAGAATACAAAGGACAAGTCATATAATTTCTAAATTGAAATCCTTAGAAAGGAAATTCAGTCTTGAGAGTAGTCAGGTTTGATTCATTTTCCTTTATCTCATTGTTTGTTTGATAACAAACTGGAAGCTAGCAGTAGGTTCCTGAAGTGGGATGTTTAAAAAGTTCAAGGGAATTTAAGAATTCAAGGAACTGAGAGGCCAGGACATTGGAAAAGTTACTGGTACCGTTTTGAAGTCATAAAAACAGAACCACATAGAAGATGTATACAGGGCGGGGCAAAAATAGGTTTCCAGTTACAACAGTATGAAACACAGTTTGTTCACGTATTATTAGCCGTTAATTCTTGTGTGATTTTCCATGTAAACAACTATAAACCTACTTTTGCCCTGCCCTACATGCCTGCATTCTAGAGCTTTAAGGAAGTTCGCGTGTAGTTCCTGGATGAGGGCTGAAAACAGAAAGAGAGATTGGGGTAGGTTGTGAGGCAAAGAATTCAGAGTGAGGACAGGTCACTAAACAAAACAAAAACCCTTGCCCTGGCTGGTTTTGCTCAGTGGATAGAGCATCAGCCTGTGGACTGAAGGGTGCCAGGTTCAATTCCAGCCAAGAACACATGCTGGGTGGTGGGCCCGATCCCCGCCAGTGGAGGACGTGCAGGAGGCAGCCAATCAATGATTCTCTCTCATCGTAGATGTTTGTATCTCTCTCTCCCACTTCCTTCCTCTCTGAAATCAATAAAAGTATATTTAAGAGAAAAAAAAACTTGCAAGGAAGCAAGAATACCAGCCACTCCTTGCATTCAGGATTCTGGAGATAACACCTCTACCCCTGCAAGAAGGGTTTCACAGAAAATGTGTCCACTGATTTGTCATAGGTCAGTGAAGACTGTGATCGCACAAGTTGTATGCGGACAATTTCTGTTGCTGTCTCATTAGCGATTTTTTTTTTTCTGAACTGTTTATTTGTGATTTTCCTAGGTGAGTTTTAATGAATTTTTGGATTCCACGTTCAGTGCTGATGGGAAAGCTCTGTGATGATAAAGATGCTGACACTCATTCTGCTTATCATTGTTTCCCTTCAAACCCCAAATTGCACATAAACAGTCAAACTAATCAACTGAAGCAGAAACACAGTATCAATTAGGCTGGTGCCTGGGAACGGAAGAAGGCACAAACAAAATTAATTCCAATCAGTTTGGTCATAAAAAAATCAACAATGTGTAATAACTCCAAGATGATTATGCCAGAAAAGTGGCTGTGATTGGGTAAATAATTTTTATATGTCTAGAAACCATCAAAACCATCTTTGTATCTGTATCTTGTTATCATTTTTTAAATTATGTTTAGAATCACCTTCAAGGTAGTTGAGACTCTATGAGACAGGAAATTGAGCTTTTCCAACATATATCTATTTGTCCTTGGTGGCTGCAATCACATGGTGAAGATATTTCAAAACTTAAAGAAAATATAAGAATACACATTTATCGAGCACTTATTTTGTACACGATGTACTTTATAGACCTTTTAAAAATCATTATAGCAGTCACCCACGGCATTGGAGGAAAGGACCTCCATGTATCCCAGTGATGGAAGGTTCTCCAAACTGCCTTCAAAGTACCCTTCGGAAAGAATAGGGGACATCCGTAATGCTGCCAGCAACCAAAAGCACGCTTTTAAAAAGTGCCTTTGCCTGGCCTGCATGGCTCAGTGGTTGAGCATCCATCTATGAACCAAAAGGTCAGGGATCGATTCCTGGTCAAGAGCACATGCCAGAGTAGTGGGCTCGATCCCGAGTGTGGGGTGTGTAGAAGGCAGTCAATCAATGATTCTCTCTCACCATTAATGTTTCTACCTCTTTCTCTCTTCCTCTCTAAAATCAATATTTATTTATTTATGGTAAAACTAGAGGCCCGGTGCATGAAATTCATGCAAGAGTGGGCCTTCCTTCCCCTGGCTGCCTGCACTGGCTTCCCTCTGGCACCTGGGACCTGAGCTTCCCTCACAGCCCCGGCTTTGTCCGGAAGAACTTCTGCTCTAACTAGCATATTCCACCTTTATTATTGTAGATAAATAATGCCCTCGGGGCAAAGGGTAGATCCTCAATCTTAGCAAGCCCAGCAAGTGCCAACCTGGATAGAACTGTCGCCTAAGATTCATATGGGTTACACGTCACCTGGGTGGAAGGGAGAGGAGAAACGGAGGTACAGATTCCAGGCAGAGAAATGAGGGGGGAAACAGCCTTGCCTTGGTCTGCCTTGGGGGGAGTGGGAACATTTTATTATTTCTTGGAACTGAGCACATCCATCACCCAACTGATACAGCTCGTCAGAATTTATTCAGAATGTCCAGGAAATTTAGGGTGATTTTTCTTGAGCTGCCTTCCGTGGGTATAAGGGTGCCAACAAAGTGGGTTTGCAAAGGCATGAAGGAGAAAGGTGACAACTGGTTTCTGTTTTTAACCCACGTGTCTCTGCAGTCCAGCATTACATGTATGTCTATGTGGTAAGTCATGACTGAGCCTAGCAGTCCAGGCCGATACAAATGACCACACTGGCCACTCCTGCGTCAGGCTGTCCCCATTCTGCTCTCTCCTCGTGTTCTAGGTGTATGAGCATGTCCTAGATGCGGGCACATCTGTGTCTCTTCTGTGTGCCGATGGTTGTTCTAATGAACATTTCCATACCACAGTGCTGACATGTAATCTTCAAAGAGTGACGGACGTGACATTGGTGCAAGTAGATAATGAACTCCTGGGGAAAGATGTTATATAACTCATTGATTAATGACAGAACCAGTAAGACATCAATACCATCTGAAAGGAAACAGCTAGGAAATATATATATTATTTTTAAATGGGCATTGGGCCTGGTCAGTGTGGCTCAGCAGTTGAGCACTGACCCAGGAACCAAGAGGTCACCAGTTCGATTCCTGGTCAGGGCACATGCCTGCATTGCAGGCTTGATCCCCAACAAGGGGAGTGCAGGAGGCAGCTGATCGATGATGTACCTGTTTCTCTCTCTCTTCCTCTCCCTTCCTCTCTCTCTCAAAAGTCAATAAAACATGTGTTTTAAAAAATGGGCATTGGATATACGTGCACACACACACACACACACACACACACACTCCTTAGTAAGGAAAGCTGAAATGGGTAAGCATGTATTCAAGATCAGTTAATATCCCATATCCCACAGGGCAGTGGTCAGCAAACCGTGGCTCCTGAGCCACATGCAGCTCGTGAGCCGTGGTTTGCTGCTCTGTTGACTAAAGAGTTTGCCAACCACTGTCATATACTACCCTTGACCTCTTTGCACACAATATGCCACAATTGCCTAATCCTCACAGCTTCCAACTCCATGGTACCATTCAGTCTAGTTCAGTGGTCAGCAAACTCATTAGTCAACAGAGCGGCAAACCGACCACTGCCATAGGGTTTACCAGCCACGGCCATAGGGAAATACAATGTGGTATTTAGAGTCATCCCATTGATTCTGGGTAGAAATCAATCGTGTCCTTACTAAACATAAATACTTTTATTCCCATGAATAGGAATCACTTGTGTGACTCAGTTTTCCGGAAGTTAACAACTACCCCCTACACAGTGCAGGTAGCCTGAATAATAAGAAACCAACTGGGCCAAAACCGGTTTGGCTCAGTGGATAGAGCGTCGGCCTGGGGACTGAAGGGTCCCAGGTTCGATTCTGGTCAAGGGCATGTACGTTGGTTGCAGGCACATCCCCAGAAAGGAGTGTACAGGAGGCGGCTAATTGATGTCTCCCTCTCATCGATGTTTCTAGCTCTCTATCCCTCTCTCTTCCTCTCTGTAAAAAATAAATAAAATATATTTTTTTAAAAAAGAAAGAAAGAAACCAGCTGGAAGGACCGCACACCATCTCTTTTGCCCATTTACCCATCTTGGACAATTTTCCTAAAACGATTCATTTCCTAGGAAAAATTCATCTTCCAAAACTCAGCCACGTCCCCTATGAAAACGTTTTGAATGCCTCCAGGAAAACTCTTGGTTCCCTTCTGTTTTCTGGGGTTCACTCCTCGGTCATTTCACCTCCATCACAGGGTGGAGAGGGTAGTCAGTGGCAGCGTCCGTAATGCTCCCCAGCGACCAGCAGTATTCCTGGCCGGCCGAACCATGGTCAAGTTGCTCTCTCCCCGGAAAAGTCCGGGTTCGAAGCCTGGCTCCAGCATTCTGTAGCTGCAGGATTGCGGGCAAGTTACTTACTAACTGGACGAAGTTTTATTGTGCTCCTCTTTTAAAGGAGAAGAATGTCTACCACCAGGTTTTATTGTGAGGAGTAAATGAGGTGAAAGAGATAAAACATTTATTGCAATTAGACTCTCGATAAATAATACAGCCAACGGTGATAAAGATGTCAAGAACACAGTAAATCGTAGGAAGCAAGTGGAATTTAGATAAACAAGGTTAAATGCTTGGACACTGAGAATTTCTTGGACTGTATTTTGTGGATGACTTGACATATTTCACCAGACCTTGGGAAGATCCTTAAATCAGACTCAAAATGTCAGGTTCAAGTCTGACTGGAAGCAGGCAGTGAAAAAGGACTAAGCATTTACTTTATTAAATTACGTTCATTGCTGTATCAAATTACGTTAATTAGCGTAATTAAGGAATTCACAAAGCAATTCAAGTTTCTAACAAAATTCAGAGTATTTTCTGCATGTTTCTTTGCTTGTTCTTTTAGTTTACAAACGACACAAAATAAATTTCCTGAAATTGTATAATTTTTCAGACACTCCTCCTCAGATATTATTAACATTTTGAAAAGAAAAAAAGACTCATTAAAAATGTAATAGTTATCTTTAGGAAACAGCATATTTCAGGAAGAACTTTTCATTGTAATGATTTATTTAAAAGAAAACTCCGAGGCACAAGGAAGAATGCAGAAGTTGGAGAAATTAGTGGTTTTCAGTGGGCTGCTTATACTCATCTGAGAGCTCCTGCAGAAGAAAATACTAGTACAGTACCGCCGAAACCGGTTTGGCTCAGTGGAGAGAGCGTCAGCCTGGGGACTGAAAGGTCCCAGGTTCAATTCTGGTCAGGGGCGTGTATCTTGGTTGCTGGCATATCCCCAGTAGGGGTGTGCAGGAGGCGGCTGATTGATGTCTCTCTCTCATTTATGTTTCTAACCTTCTATCCCTCTCCCTTTCTCTCTGTAAAAAATCAATAAAATATATTTTTATAAAAGAAGAGAAGAAAATACTAGTACAATACCAATGGCTGCAAAAACCTGCTCCATTAACTTTCTTCCTCACTTTGGAGGGAGAATAAATAAAAAATTAAGCGCTTTACAGACCGACAAAATGGAAGCCAGGAACATGAGAAAAACACTTGAGCATGGCCAGTGTTGCTAAGTGGTTGAGGGTCAGCCCATGAACCAAGAGGTCACTGGTTTGATTCCAGGTCAGGGCACATGCCTGGGCTCCGGGCTCAATCCCCAGTAGGGGGCAGGCAAGAGGCAACTGATGGATGTTTCTCCCATCAATGTTTCCATCTTTCTATCCTCCCTTCCTCTCTCTCTAAAATCAATCAAATTAAACATTTTTTAAAAAGTCACTTGAATTCTTCATGAGGGTTTATCTTCAACCCAGCACAGCAACCACCAACAAAATAACTGGAAATATTACGTCCAGATGTCCTCAAAGAGGTGTACCACCTCCACACAATAGATCGGTTCCAGGCAATATTTTTCTAAGTTGGCGCTTTATAAATGAAATCATATTTGAAAAATCACTGGAAAGACCAATGACCCAAAGCCATTCATCATTCAGGCTGTTTTGTAACACCACCATCCAATGGCTTTGTCCTTTTTTCTTATGCACAAACTTGTATTTTCAGAGAACGGAGCCAGGAGTTGCCTGATGGGTAATTTGTTCTGAATATCCCACATTCTGTGACCGGATTCAGAATGCCTGGAAATGACCATGAGTCGCGCTATCATGAACAGTAAATACTGCTCACGCATGGAGTGCCTGCTCGTTCAGACAGTGGACCAAAGTACTTCATGTGGATTAGCCTCATGATATACAAGAGGTGCATCTTTTTATTGAGGAAATATCCTTTGGGATATGGGATATCACTAATCTTGACAGGGAAGGAAACAGAGATGAGGCCATTTGCCCAAATGAAAGGATGGAGGCTGGACCAGATAGTCAGTGACAGACTAAAGTCCTTGGCAGTCACCATCCAGCACGCCCTCCCTTAAAGAGCCCATGGCGTAGACACTTGAAAATATGGAACAAAACGACAAGAAAAGATTTAGTTCATTGAATATCCAACTTAAACTCCCTCATTTTCCGTGACCCAGGTTAATAGATTTAAAAAAAAACAACAATACAACTATGTATTTCTCCTATCATCTTAAGAGAGATTTGAAATATCCTTCTGGCAGTGTGGAGGAAGTAATGCTTACTTTATTTTTAGCTTTTCATTAAAGGATTTGGGTTGCTCTGACTCTGAATTTGCATAAATAGAAAGTGCATCTAGGAAAAACGTTCCATCTATTCAGTTCACCTACCACAGGTGGGTCCAATTTGCAGGTACAATGAAGCATTCCAGAGAGCAAAGAATGAGATGAATGGGGAGCTCGCTCAGATAAAATCACGCATCTTCATAAAGGGGTCGGCTTGGTGGAGTCATAGACCGCCTCCTCGGGAAGGCCGCGGCTCCCATCCTAATCTCATTGTTTTCTCCCCGCACAAAGGCTGCCTAATGACACGTGACCTATTCAAAGGAACACACTAGACATCCTAAAATAATGACTAATTAGCATAAGGATCATGTCAGTATCATTCAACTGATAACCAAGAAATTGTGTTGAAACCTACAAGGGTTGCAAGAACGAGATCGAAGACTAGAAGCGCTGGGGGTGGGAGGAGCCATCTGCTTACGTGCCAATGCTTCTCAGCTATTTATGTTCCCGTCTTACTAGCTCTTCTGTGAAAAAGCGAGCAGGAGGCATATGACTGTCAGCATTTCTTTGGCAACAGGACTGTCATCTAAGAGAAGACAAAACAGCGGGACAGGGTCCAGGGATGGGATGCGGTTATGGGAGGGATCCGTTGGTCTTGCAGAAGATGAGCAAAACCTCACCTTCCAGAACCCAAACTTGAGGTGTCTTCTTAGGACTTCAAGTTGCAAAGACTCACTTCAGGGTTATAATCCTTGACATTTTAAAACTCTGCAAAAACAATGAAAAGAAAAATGAGGCTCATAGAATGGAGCCCTGCCAGCATGACTCAGGGGTTGAGTATCAACCTATGAACCAGGAGGTCACAGTTCGATTCCCAGTCAGGGCACAGGCCCGGGTTGCGGGCTCCATCCCCAGGGGAAGTGTGCAGGAGGCAGCCGATCCATGATTCTCACTCATCATTAATGTTTCTCTCTCTCTCTCCCTCTCCCTTCCTCTCTGAAATCAATAAAAGTCTGTTTTTAAAAACAAAAATAGAATGAATAATCCAAGGAATTTAAAAGCTTGCTAAGTAAACAGCAGTGAGTAGCATTTGTGTGTGACTGAGTCTGTGGCGTGTAATGATGACCAGAGCATTTCCAATGTTGGAGGGTTAACTTAGGAAAATAAGAGATAATCTAGAGCAGTGGTTCTCAACCTTCCTAATGCTGAAACCCTTTAATACAGTTCTTTATGTTGTGGTGATCCCCAACCATAAAATTATTTTTGTCACTACTTCATAACTGTAATTTGCTACTGTTACGAATCTTAATGTAAATATCTGTGCATTCTGATGGTCTTAGGAGACCCTGCTAGCTGTTTGCGACCCGCAGGTTGAGAACCGCTGATCTAGTGGCTTTTACTGCTTGTCACTTACCCGGTTATTCACACCGGATGATGCCTGCGTCAGGCTGGGAACTATGCCTTTCTTTGAGTCGCACCTCAGATGGAAGAGGAGTGGCTTCCACCAGGCGGGGAGTTCCATTCGCCGCTCTTGTCAATGTGGCATCTTCCACCCCACAGCCTGCTCCTGTGGTCTAGTAATCCCGCAGGAGGAAGAACTTTGGGCGCGTGTCACTGTGAGAAATCATCCTATGCCTGCTTCCTCCAAAAGAGATGAAACCTGGGCCATGCCCCATCTTTTCCGTCCCCTTAATTTACTCCCGGACAATGAGGACGCTTTCTGTCTTCCTGCTGATGGAATTCTCAAGCCTTAGGAACTAGCATCCTCTGGCAGACAGGAAAGGCCGGGTTCTTTAGGAACCAAGCATTCTGAGCTGAGGGGATGTGGCCCTCGGCCTCCCCCACCCCCACCCCACACCAGGACGATGCATCCTTGTGATCCATTCTCTCCCACATCCACAGCCCATCACATCATAAAGGCAGAAGGGAAATACAAACGTCCTCCTTGTGGATAAAATATTTCAAGGTGGCCAAAACCGGTGTGCCTCAGTGGATAGAGCGTCGGCCTGCGGACTGAAAGGTCCCAGGTTCAATTCCAGTCAAGGGCATGTACCTTGATGGCGGGCACATCCCCAGTGGGGGTTGTGCAGGAGGCGGCTGATGGATGTTTCTCTCTCATCGATGTTTCTGACTCTCTATCTCTCTCCATTCCTCTCTGTAAAAAAAATCAATAAAATACAGTGGTACCTCGAGATACGAGTGCCCTAACACATGAGATTTTTGAGATATGAGCCGTCAAGTGAGTGATTTTTGCTTTGAAATATGAGCAACATTTGAGATAGGAGTAATCACGCAGATCGGCCAGCTGCACATGACCCACCAGTTTACCGTGACTCAAGCATCTCATAGTTTCCCACACCTCAAGGTTACAGAACGAATTAAACTCATATCTCTAGGTACCACTGTATATTATAAAAATCAAATAAAATATTTCAAGGTGCATCTTTTTCTTCCTTCCTACATTCCCGTCCCAAAAAGAAAAGTGGAATTGGAGTGACACTGTATTCCAAAGTAACGCTAACGTGTCTGCAATCAACAAAGGAAGGGGGAAAAAAAGGAAAAGAAAGAAACCAGATCTTAACATTGTAATTGCAACCGGGGCACGTCGGGATGCTCATCTCGGAACGTGCGCGGTGGAATCATAAAACAAAGTCTTCCCTTTCATCATCGCCAGCGGAGTCCACACGGCTGAGAGACCTGCCATTAGATAAAGGATTAGCGGCGAGACTGACTCCCTGTTTACATGATGAAGTGCGCCTGTGTGGCCTGATGTTGTCAGGAGACGCCTCCCTCTCTGAAGGTCAGCCACCGGGGGCACGGAGCACTGGGGCAGGAGAAGATGAAAGCTTGCCTGTGGCAAAAACATTGCACGGAGAGAGCAGCTTCTGGAAGCGACTCTCCCGTTTATAGGTCTAGAATCTGTCCCTAAGTGCTCTGGGACAACTGGTAGACGGAGTGCAAGTATTAAAATGAAACATGTCGTCAAATCTCTAACCGGTTTGGCTCAGTGGATTGAGCGTCGGCCTGCGGACTGAAAGGTCCCAGGTTCGATTCCTGTCAAGGGCATGTATCTTGATTGCGGGCATATCCCCAGTAGGGGTCGTGCAGGAGGCAGCTGATGAATGTCTCTCTCTCATTGATGTTTCTAACTCTCTATCTCTCTCCATTCCTCTCTGCAATAAATCAATAAAATATATTTTTTTAAAAAATCTCTACTGAGAACATGGTCTTCACAGGCCGTGAAACACCCTTCCATCCACTTGTGCAGGAGTTAGAAGTAGATGCCAATGATCAGCACGAGAAGAAAAATCCAACAATCGGTAGCCCCACTGCTTCGGTAGCAAATGTCCACAAACTCAGGGGCATGAACCAATGCCTCGTCTTTTTCACTTGACAGAGAAGCCAAAGATTCCTCAAGTCACATCCTGCTGGGTTGTGTTTTTTTTTTGTTTGTTTGTTTTGTTTTGTTTTGTTTTTTGCATGAGAGCTCTTCTCTCACTTTATCTCTTTCTTCTTGAATGTGACCGTGAGCAGCAAGAAGAAAACGGCCTGGAAGAATGAGAAAACCTTGAACTCGGCCGGAGGGAAAGGAATGGGTCAGGGAAGGCTCTGGGAGGATCAGGACTGGCATGTGAAAAACCAGTTGGAAGCAGCCACGTGGTGGGTGTGACCTCAGGCAGAGACAGTAACCTGAGAAGGAAGTCCTCTTTCTATTTCCGGTCACCTGTTCTATTTCAGCGGCAACTGTGAATAAACGCTGT
This sequence comes from Lasiurus borealis, assembly GCA_004026805.1. NCBI lineage: Eukaryota > Metazoa > Chordata > Mammalia > Chiroptera > Vespertilionidae > Lasiurus > Lasiurus borealis. The sequence continues at coordinate 26,662 of PVJN01015752.1, read as the reverse complement.
CATAAAGGTTAAGCAGCCACTTCCTTTCCCTCTGTTGAGCTGTAATGTTCGGTCTTGAACAACAATGTGGACAGGTTTCTGATGAGATCTTGGTCAACACAGGGACGCGCAAACCCTCACTGGCTAACTGGTACTCAGGTGCCCCTCCGTGCATTCAAAGGGAGAGAGATGCAGATGGAGCTGGCATACTATCGCCTGCAGAATAGCTTCGAACATTCATTCAGAATGCCGTCCAATGGTTTTGTATCTTGAGCTCCCAAGGAAACATGGGTAAAGTCACTACACAACCAACTCCAAAGCACACAGCCAGCTTTGACAGCAAAATGAGGGGACAGGATATCCCAACAAAGCCCTGACTACCCCGAGGTGCGGACACGCTGCCCGCAGCCTCAAGGATGCTCACCCCTGGTGTGAGATCCCACAGAAGCCAGGGACACGGCCAGGCCTGCAAACAGCAGCCAGCAGGGGGTCAGGGGACATGCAGCAGGCCAATTGGAGAAGAACTGCCTCTACTTTGGGGTTCTCTCCCCCAAATAACAGGTACTTGGAGTCAAGGGGGCACCGCAAGTTCTGCTGAGGGGCGAAGGCCGTTCGTCCCCTGTGAATGCTCAGACACACCCCTAGAGCTCCCTTCTAGAACAGGAATCCACACAGCCAGGGGGATGAGCACAGAGCGGCAGAAACGAGGGAAGGAAAGGAGCCAGGAAGCCAGTGGGAAAAGCCAACCATCTAACTCCTAGTAAGCAAGCCGCTCTATATCATTGTACACACACACTACACACACTCACACACACACATATACACATACATACACATTCACAAACACACATTACACACACACATATACACACTCACATACACACACACACATACACATTCACACACACACACACACACAAAGCAACCTGGAAGGTAGACTTGCTCTCCAAACCAAGACTCGTTCTAAAAGTATAGGGGTGGGAGGGGAACTAACTTCACAAAAATGAGCAAAATACAAGCTTCAAAGTGAAATTCCATGCAAACCTCCCCATTTTACCAAAGAATTACATGGAGTTACCAAAAAGACAGCTTCTGGTTCCTCTTCCAGGAGTTCCGGGCTGTCGGTTCCTCAGAGGTGGGGACAAATTGCCAACAGCCACGGGATAGCCACACTGTTTTCTTTGTTCTGCAGCTAGTCCAGTATTACCTGTCTTCATATCAGCGATAAGCTTCTAACCACACTCTTTATGTGTGCTAGAGGCCCAGGGCAGGATATTTGTGCATTTGGGGTTGTGGGGGCTCCTTAGCCTGGCCAGCACCCTTTTGCAGTCTGGGAACCCTCAGGGGACGTCTGAAGATTTAAGCCTGCTCCACCGACATCCTTAGCGCTACGTCTGGCCCCTGGTGGTCAGTGCGCATCATAGCAACCGGTCGTTACACCATTTGGTCTATTTATCTATTACCCTTTTATTATAAAGGATTCTACTAGTTTAATTCTCAGAATGCTTTTTTATTTTTAACTTTTTTTCTATATGTTCATGTCATCCTAATACATTTTTGTGGGCTATATTTATTTTCATAAAAATGACTTACACTTCCAAATATATCTCAGTCTATTTTAATGAGAAAATGTGAAGACAAAGGAGCCGAGATTAAATTTAGTAGAGATGACATAGTGAATGAGATGTATTTTTAAACATATTTGAAGGGGTTAACAGATATATATGTGCGTGCATATTAGAGGAGACAGTGAAAAATAATATTTAAGTAACAGACATAAGAAAACACGTCAAGGAAACTGATTAAGCTGACATGCTTCGCCTATAAAGAACATAATAAAACATAAATAAAGGTAATTTCAATATCTGGGGCTTCAGATTTTTTTATGACAAATAGCCTGTCACGCTTACTTGCTAGGTGACAACTAAAAGCAGATCATCACTTGGAAAATATTTTATTACATTTTAGAGCTTATATGTTTGGATTACAGTTCAGCGTGGTTTAGGCGGATTGGCATGAGTTGTATATAAAACCACCAACCTCGATATATTAAAACAAAACTCCGGGGAAGTGGCAGGTTAATATAGAACCAAACAAAATTTTCCATCCATTAAGAGTGTCAAACCCCCGGTGTCCTCTTGTCACAGGGAGATGTTCGGGGCAGATGTTAAAAATCAAAGGATGATATGAAATGTTGCTTTCAACACCAAAAAATTGTGTACCGAGACTGATGAAACTGAGCATGACAAACATTCGGGAAAAAACATTGGAGAACGTGATGTCCAGAATGGATTTCTGACTCTTGTATTGCTCATAGTATATTCCTCTTCACGAATACCCTACATCGCCTGCAGTGGCTGCGAACAAAGGCAAACACCGCCTTCACGAGGCAAACTCTGCCTCGTGTCAGACTGCTCTGTTCTATTCCGAAGGCACCCTGATTTGTTCCGATAGGGTTTCCCGGACTCGCCCCAGGAACGTTTTCTGGCCGGGGTGAACCTGGCTCATGAGAAAAGCAAGGTTCTTTGAAGGCGGCCCCTCACCTCACTTCCTTTGGAAGAAGTAAACGTCAAGGCCCGAGAGAGCACGGGGTGAGCTTAGCATTTATAAACTAATTACAGAACATTGCATGATGGTGCGCCGGCTCTAATTTCCAATTAATTTTAAAGCACAGAAGCCATGCTCATTCAGTTCTCTTTGCCTGCATTTACCAGCACACCCACCAGTCCCACCATAGTTGGATTTTCTGTCTTTGCGACCTGAATACCAGGCCCGAAGGTGGGAGTTGCCTCCGAGTTCTGTACCCCAGCATGAAGCGCGCAAAGATTTTCTCCGTAAATGATTAGGAAAGCGGTGCTACGTGAATAGCTTCTTTTCTTCTGTGAAACGGGGGAGGTCTGGGCTACCTCCAGCGTGACTACCCCCATTAGCGAGCTTCCTAGGGTCAAAGGTTCATCATCACTGTTGTCTGGTTTCCCAGATCTGTGTCCTGCTCCCCTATGGGAAGGAGGAGGGGCCGCTGCACCTCCAGGATGCAGCGTCCACACTGGTGGTCGCACGTTGGGAGCTCGCAGGGGGTTTGGGGTCAAGGCATGGAGATGCCACCTTCCTCCGTGCATGAACGGCTTGGAGTCCTTTCTTGGCTGTGGGGGTGAAGTCAGGATTAGGGGGAGGTGGACGGGAGGTCTCTGCAGCTCCCTGTGCTTCTGCCGTCAGCTACATGCCCAGTGGGGTATCCGAGGACCTCACTCCTTCCCCCCGCAGTGCAGCCCGCAGCTGTCTGCTGACCCCTTCTGCTGTCTTCTTTCTCGTTCTTCTCCATGTCTCATCTCCCGATGCGGCTTCTTGGTTTGCTCACTGGGGCCTGGTGACATTCAGCAGCTGGCTCGCTCCTTTCCCACTGCCCATGGCAGTGGTTCTCAACCTTCCTAATGCCGCGACCCTTTAATACAGTTGCTCACATTGTGGTGACCCCCAACCATAAAATTATTTCCGTTGCTACTTCATAACTGTAATCTTGCTACTATTATGAACTGTAATGTAAATATCTGATATGCAGGATATATTTTCGTTGCTACAAATTAAACATAATTAAAGCATAGGGATTCATCACAAAAACAATATGTAATTATATATTGTGAAATATTTATTTCTAATTATAAATAAATGAAATTTTTGTCTTGAACCATGGTGTAGCATGGGCAACAGTCTTCATATGACAACAGTAAACTACATTGCTACACTTTGCGACACCGAGGAGCGGTGTGCTGGTTCCTAAGACCATGGGAAATAGGTGTTTTCTGATGGTCTTAGGCGACCCCTCTGAAAGGATTGTTCGACCCCCAAAGGGGTCGAAACCCACAGGTTGAGAACCACTGGCCCATGGGAAGTGGCTAGAAGCCTACGATTGCCCTGATGTCTTCCATTCCTTTGTCCTTCGCTGGGAAATATCGACACAGAGGGCACTTTGTACTCTGGCTGCCTAGCATTGCCTGGACGGGCGATGGTAAGGATTTATTTTGACTGACCTCTTTGGTTTAGGCCAAACAGAACTGAACAAATAAAGCAGGAGTCGAATTGTTGGCAGTGAGGACAATGCTGAAGAGAAGGAAGATGAGGCCAGGCACGTGGGGGGGCCGCGTGCTCCTGTTGCGTGTTTCGTGAGAATCTCTCCCACCAATAGCTGCGTCTCCACCCGCACTCCCTCCGTTAACTTTGCTCACGTGCTCATAAAAACTGAGGCGGCTGAGCAAGGCCGATGCTGGTGGATTTCAGTAATGTGCAGAAGTTCGGTGTCACTGATGCTCAAGGTTACCTCTTGTTTCACCTCTCCCAGTAAAAACCCTTCTTTGAATGGCGCCTCACATAAAGGAGTCCCCAGATGCAGTTGTTCTTGGAATGGCACCTTGATGAAGGGGTCAGTCTAACCCTGGCAGGAAGGCAACCGTAGGACCTCGGTGTGGGGTCTGGAGCAGTCCCCACAGGTCTTTATGTGTAGATTTTTTTAAAATATATTTTTAATTGATTTTTCACAGAGAGGGAGAGGGATAGAAAGTTAGAAACATCAATGACAGAGAGACATCGATCAGCTGCTTCCTGCACGCCCCCTACTGGGGATGCGCCTGCAACCAATGTACATGCCCTTGACTGGAGTCAATGTACATGCCCTTGACCGGAGTTGAACCTGGGACCTTTCAGTCCACAGGCCGACGCTCTATCCACTGAGCCAAACCGGTTTCGGCAGGATTTTTTTTTTATAAGCACATATTTTTACATATTTTATCAATTAAGAGTCTTCCTCGTTTGGAAGGGATTTTAAACCACTTAAATGTATTGTTGTAACTGTTATTTAGATGTCAGCATCTATAATTATACTTTTGCTCTTATTTTACTGTTTTCTTCTTAATAGCACATCAAATTAATCATGTTTATAATTTACTAGAGGCCTGGTGCATGGATTCATGCACCGGTGGGGTCCTGCGGCCTGTGCCCTCTCAAAATCCAGGACCCCACCAGTGCAGATTTGGGCTGGGGAGGGACCGCAGGAGGGCTCCAGGGCATGTCTGGCCCATCTCACCCAGTCCCAGTTGGCCACCCCCCGCAGCAGCCTAACCTACCGGTCAGAGCATCTGCCCCCTGGTGGTTAGTGCATGTCATAGCTACTGGTCAAACAGTGGAATGGTCAAATGGTCACTTAGGCTTTTATATACATAGATTACAAGTTTTGAAGTACTCAAAGAGTCTTTATTCACACTGTCTTTGAGTCTTTATTCACACTCTCTTACCTTCTGACACTTCCCAAATATCTCTATTTCATCTTTAAGGTAGAGTTCATTAATTTTCTTTTGTATCCTAGTTTGCTCCAGCAGTCAAACCAGTTAAGATTTTTCCATACCAGCTCTCCTTTAATTTTGATGTTCTGTATCCTAATTTGTTTTTATTAGTCTTTCCCCTATCTTGATGATGCTGTTTAATTAAATCTAATTATCTATTTTCAAAAACAACAGCCACCTTCTTTAGTGGATATTCTGTTATTGGGACAAAATCACACCTGTACTTTGAGATAGCTGTATTATTTAACTCTTGGGTGCTCCTCATTGGGCCCAGGGGTCTTTTTGAGGTGTGTGTGTGTCTATCATCGCATATAACCTATAAAATATGTATTTATGCACAACTAAGGAATGACCAATTTGAATGGAAGGAAGGAAGGAAGAAAGAAAGAAAAGAAGAAAGGAAGAAAGGAAGAAAGGAAGAAAGGAAGGAAGGAAGGAAGGAAGGAAGGAAGGAAGAAAGAAAGAAAGAAAGAAAGAAAGAAAGAAAGAAAGAAAGAAAGAAAGAAAGAAAGGCAATGGAAAGAATTCCCAGGACAGGTCCAAAGGAATCATACATGGGCTTTGTTCTCATGGGGTTTATGGTCTGAAATATTTTGGTTTGTGAACCAGAGCCATTGAGTACATCCCAGACTGGAAAGAAAGGACTCCACTTGGTGACCCATGTACTCAGCCTGTCACTCACTGGCTGCCTGGTGACACAGGCACAGAAGGAAGCACCAGGCCCAGCTATGCCATCCGTAAAGCAGAGACACCACCAGTGGCACTGCTAACCTCAGGGTGGTGCCAGGAGCATTAAACAGCATCATGCACATGAAGTCGCCATGAGCATTCACAGACAGACAGACGCCTGCAGGCATGGGTACATAAAGGACCACCTTCCTGCTTTACTGAGGGAGAGAATACGTCTGCAGCTTATTTTAAAAAGCAATTATGCGACACGGAAATCGTTTCTACCCAACGGCAGCGTTCGGAGGCTGCTGCTCGTGTAAACATACAGATAACAAGTTGGAAAATGAATCGTGGAGAAGAATAACTCATTCATCCGGGTGTTGTAGAATTGTGTCCCTGAAACCTGTAGAGTTTTGTGAACCAGGGTCACCCCAATAAATTCAAATTAAAAAAAGAGAATATGCGACTTTGACTGCAAGGAGAAAAATGTTTCGTGGTTTTTTTATTAACAAAGATTATCTTTTCAAAACGCGTTTAGTTGGCAAGAATGGTTATAATTAATGGTTATAATGGTTATAATTTATTATCGAACATTTTCTTATTTTCCAAAAGTATTTTTTTTTCCTTAAAACGTAGTGAGGAAGCCGGAGAGAAAGCGTTAAGTCGAAACTCTCATGGAGTATTTTACAGGGTAGGTCTTTAACTTATAGAAAGGTTAGCTCGGAAAATGGAGGCAAATCAACATGCATGGTCTATTAAAAGACGAATAATGCCTTCATGATTTCAATTATTTGATATGATCCGATCAAGGCCACTTGTCGCCTCATCAAATAGAACTTGGGAGTTTCTACCTTGGGAGTTAGATTTAGCTAATAGGCCCCCATCCTTCCCCAGACGCGGGAGGAGCGAGTACCAGATGGCAGGGGAGATGCGGCACAGAGAGATGCTGGCGGGACCACTATGGCAACGAGGACAGGATGATGCTCAACGGATGGACCGTATTCTCGGGGAACCCCAATCCCCTGAGCGTCAGGGACACAGATGCTGCCCGCTGTTGTTAACTGTTAAATTAGAGAGACGGGGCACCATGGGAACATGGTCTGAAGATCCTTAAACTCATCCTAGAGTCTGAGAACCCCCTAAACGGAAGACAGGGACGGGGAGACCATCGCCAGTCACAGGCTGGTGCCTGGTGGTGGGCGAGTGTCCCAGGCATAAAGCAGGCCTGCTGCAGACTGTGGCAGGAGGGAAGGCAGGGGACATGCAGACGAGACCCTGTGGCAGGGGCGGAGTGTGGGGTGCAGAGGGGCAGGCCTGGGAACGGGTATTTCACAAGCGAGAGGGCCCCCAGCACACAGGCCCGGGGAGGAATGACAGAGGGCGGGGGTTCCTCGGGGCAGAGGGACCCTGAAAGTAGGAGTTGGCTTGGCTTGGGGGAGGCGAGGCAGATCACAGTCAGACCCGCTCTGCAGAGCACCTTGCTGGCTTCTGGGGGCACAGTGGCTGGGGAGGGTGAGCAGGAGGCTGATTGGGGAGAGGCTGAGATCTCTGAGCGGGAGCTGCCGGTGACCATGACCGACGACCAGAGGTCCTGCAGACCGCATTAGCCGCCGTGCGCGATGGAGGGAATTTGCCCAAGAAACTGGCACACAGAGCAAGACCAGGGGAGTGCCGAGCCTGGGAGGCGGGCTCAGAGGTCAATGAGGCTGTTCCTGTGGCCTAACAGCGGGTCGGCAAACGCATCAGTCCACAGAGCCAAATACCATCAGGACAACGACTGAAATTTCTTCTGAGAGCCAACCTTTTTAAATTTAAACTTCTTCTAACGCCACTCCTTCAACATAGACTTGCCCAGGTCGTGGCATTTTGTGGAAGAGCCACACTCCAGGGGCCAGAGAGCCGCATGTGGCTCTCGAGCCAGCCGAAGTTTGCCAACCATGGGCCTGGGCGCCTGGCTTCCAGGGCAGCCTGGCATAACCCTCTGAGCGCCCCCAGGTCTACCTTTTGTTCAGACGGGGGAGGGGCAGGGACTGCTGCCTTTTGGGAAGTGAATTGCTAGTGGGATGTTGGAGCGCCCCCTACCCCCGCCCCCCTGCACAGCATTTACCCAGAGGGGTGGGGGCTGGGCAGGGGGAGGACTCATCTGTGGCTCCATCACTCAGCCTGTCTCCTCTCCGCACACGGGGCTGGCGGGGCCTGGTGTTAGATTGCCATTTCAGCGCATCCTGATGTGGAACAGCTGGCCACTGCGCCTCCCCAGCTCATTCTCACACTCCTCTGCTCTGTCAGCCGCCGGTCCCAGGGCTGAGCTGAGGAACCAGAGGAAGCGTGTTTGTTATAAAAGCCAACGCACCAGAAACAAAGCACGCAGGCGCCCCGGATACGAGTGAAAAACCCAACAATTCATGGTGGTTTTGTTGGTTTGTTCTTTCAAAATAAATTCTAAAAAATGGCTATGCTGATGTGAAGTCGGATATTTGAAAGGTGTATCTTCATAGCCATGGTGACCACTGACCTGATTTAATTTGTAATTTCAAAAGGTGTGTAGTCTTAGGAAGATCAGGTATACAGGCAGAACATGGGAGCTGACCACTTCAAATGCACAGATTAATAATCGCTGGTGTTTAAAGGCAGGCCACTTGCCAAAACCAGTTTGGCTCAGTGGATAGAGCGTCGGTCTGCGGACTGAAGGGTCCCAGGTTCGATTCCGGGCATGTACCTTGGTTGCGGACACATCCCCAGTAGGGGGTGTGCAGGAGGCAGCTGATCTATGTCTCTCTCTCATCCATGTTTCTAACTCTCTATCCCTCTTCCTTCCTCTCTGTGAAAAATCAATAAAATATATTTTAAAAAAAATAAAGGCAGGCCACTTGACTCTGGGATGAACAGAGATGTGACAAGTGATTTGAGAAAGACATCCATGGCATATTGAACCCAGAACAAATCCAGAACTATTTTGGGGGAAAATAAGCTAGTATAATGGCTAAAACACATCTGGGAAGCAAGCATCAGACACATGTGGTTGCATGAAGATCAGGGCAGACGCGGAATTTAGAAAGACACTATCAGAAACCGAGTTAGGTTTAATCATCAGTTTGCATTTAATGATTCAGAATTAACACTGATTTCTCATGTAATGAGTAAGATTTATGGCGCTCTCGAACATTGAAAATATCATTAATTAATATAAAAGGCCTGGTAAAGACATCTGATCACTCACTCAGAGACAGTTCAACATTGGAAATGGAGCATGATTACCTGACACCCGGCAGAAATTGATAATGCTAAATCGGTAGTAACATTGAACTAGAGGAAGAGGATGCACACTTCTCTCGGAGTTCGCGCCGTGAGTAATGGGTGATCCGCTGGGAAATAATTGCCCTCATAAAACATCATTATTCACACACTTTACCTCCCGGGCCATCGCTGCACCATATTGAACATAAGACTTGGTCAGAAACGGAAAAATGATCACTTCCCACGGCCATCCGGAAAGGTCTGTCGGTCAACAGCCAAAGGGCACAAGATCCTAAATGGCCAGTTCAAGTACAAGAGCTACAAGTTACATAGCTTTAAGAGTCTGTTTCTGTTCTGTAAGGACATTTCCCTGGAAAGAAGGGGGCTGTGGTTTTCAGACAAATTAAAGATAAAGGCACCTCTATGTGTAAAAACATAGAGAGTGGATCATTAGCATCTTCCTGTGAAGGATAGTACATCTTCTCCATTATTCCCCTTCTAAGAATCTCCTCTATAAAAACACCTTTCCATTCTCTCCAACACATCATTCCTACTTATCTGACCATTGGATACGCCCATATCTACTTTACACCCTGTGTGTGAATTTCCATATCCTGCGACAGATACAGATTCGTGTCTTCCAAGCCTTGAAGCAAGATTCTGCTTTCTTATGGAAATAGAATACCCTACGGAGAAGAATAGTAATTGATAAGAAAACCTTAGACATTTCTTTTTTTTTAAGTGTTTCCGAGGGAGGAATCCATCAGCCTTTGTGAATTGAACTTACCCCTTTGTGCGCCTTGTCTATTCCCACCCATCACGCATCTGTAGTCACACACCTCGAATATCAACTCTGGTCGCCCAGTTTCCAAACCAGACTCATCAGTGACATCTCTGGGTTTGTAAAGAAAGCCGTGGTAACTTGAATTCGTAAATATTCCAGCGCCTCTGGAACAAATGGGGATGGTTCCCGTTTGGGGACACAGGGCAGTTAACGGGTTCAAGTTCCAGCCTGTCTCACATTCACTCTGTCGGTGGCTCTGTGGTCAAAACATGGCTTTTTTATATGTGACCAAAGGCACGCAAACCCAAGCCCTCAGCGGGCTGTGGCGCCCCACTCCTGGCACGGAGGCCGGCAGCTTCTAGCCACGGGGTCTCCTCTGTGGCCCTCACGCCAGTGATCTCTCAACGCCATCCACTCCGCTGTCAGCGTGAACACCAGGCCCGCCCTGCAGGCTTGTCGTGAGGATCAGCGGTTCTGCATTAGGATCTCTCAGCAGCGAATGAGGCGGACACGTAGGACCAATGCTACATCCCAGCGCTTCTTTGCAGGAGTCGCTATGAACGGGAAGTTGTATATCTGGTTGCAGAGGAAGGGAAAGAAGATCGACCAGGGGCAGAGGGAAGCAGCTGAGTGAAGAGAGGACACATTTGCTTGTCCGGCCTCCTGGAGTTCTGCAGAAGAGGGGCAGGGCGGGAGATGCAGGGCCCTGTGACCCAGGACGGGAGGGCCTGTGGGTGGCACGCACTGCAGGGCGTGGGAACAGAGTTGGAGAAAGCCAAGTGCCGCCTGACCTGGGTTACGGCCTTGCACCAGGACTCGGAACAGACGAGAAGCATCGCGGTGGCCACGGTGCCAGGCAGGGAGGCCCGCATGTCTAGGACCCACTGAGGGCAGTGGCCAGGGCGGGACAGCTCTCTCACACGCTTTGGGGGAGAAACGCCCCAGAGGATGCTCAGGCAAAGGAATAGGAGCTCCCCGAAAACGCCTCTTAGAAACCCCCCATCACCGGAGGGCTGGCGAGGGGAGTGCAGCGGCTGCCGATGGAGCTCTGGAGACAAGGAAAGCCGGACCTTGAGGTGCTTTGACCCTGAAGTTAGCAGCACCCTGGTCATGTGAGTGACCTGCCCCCCATCTTTTCCTTCTTGCTTCTCACCCCGACTATCGACAAGCTCCTGCAGGACAGACGCACACCTCCAGTGGTCCAGGGGCGCACCTCGTTTAATGCATCCTCATTGACCCTCACGGCACACAGGCCGGAGGAGCTGATCAATAAGTAAACGCGGGGAGCCGTTCGGAAAGAATCAGCAAACAAGACATGAATAAACGACCGCGAACAGATGGCAGCCGACCCGATGTTTGCGCAGCGGCTGGAGGGCATGGTGCACTGGCCGGAGCGGTGAATCTTTCATGAGGAGCAGACCCGGCCCCCACCGCGGGCACGCTGCCGCCTCGCTGGGCCCAGAGGCTGGACAAGTGACCTTGGGATGGGTTTGCTGCTGCGGAGTAGCAAGATTCATAAATTATACGATAAAAATGAGTAACGAGCCGAAACCAGTGCGGCTCAGTGGATAGAGTGTCAGCCTGTGGACTGAAGGGTCCCAGGTTCTATTCCAGTCAAGGGGGCATGTACCTTGGTTGTGGGCACATCCCCAGTAAGGGGTGTGCAGGAGGCGGCTGATCGATGTCTCTCTCTCATCGATGTTTCTAACTCTCTATCCCTGTCCCTTCCTCTCTGTAAAAAAATCAATATATTTTTTAAATATTTTAAAAAATGAGTAATGAAACAAGCAACTTTTCGTTGTGTGTTTAGAAAGATAAAAGGGGACAGGAAGTAGAAGGAAACGTAACGGCGTGGTATTTAAGCGTTTGGGAGCAGGGCACCAAAGCGGGCCTGTGGGAGTGATCCAATGCGGCTTTTAGGAAGTCGGAGGAAAGCTGCAGGCCAAGCCGTTCCCCGGGAGATGAGAGGGGAGAAAACTGACCTCAGCGGGGAAATCGGGGTGGGGCGATGTCCTCATCGGTGTAAGTGGCAACACTGAGGTCCAGGAGGGCGGGGACAGGACAGGTACAGGGAATATCTTCATCGCCGACTTCCAGGGAAAGCAAACAGCAGGAAAGCATGACTGAGCTTTCACCACATCATGACGAGAGGGAGGGGCAGGCCACGTGATCTGGACAGCCTGTGCCAACATGGCTGGGCTTGTACCGGAGAACAGCCTGGCTCCGGGGAGAAGCATGTGGCAGGGACAGGGGCTGGGCCAGGTCACAGAACCCTCAGCAGGGTGACTATATCATCCAGCACCAGGGAAGAGCAGCATTTCCAGAGTGGACTGTGTGATCCCTTAGACCAGTGGTTCTCAACCTGTGGGTCTCGACCCCTTTGGGGGTCGAATGACCCTTTCACAGGGGTCGCCTAAGACTATTGGAAAACACCTATTTCCCACGGTCTTAGGAACCAACACACCGCTCCTCGGTGTAGCAAAATGTAGCCATGTAGTTTACTGTTGTCATATTAAGACTTACCCATGCTACATCACGATTCAAGACAAAATTTCATTTATTTGTAATTAGAAATAAATATTTCACAATATATAATTACATATTGTTTTTGTGATTCCTCCCTATGCTTTAATTATGTTCAATTTGTAACAACGAAAACACATCCTGCCTATCAGATATTTACATTACAGTACATAACAGTAGTAAAATTACAGTTATGAGGTAGCAACTAAAATAATTTTATGGTGGGGGTCACCACCACGTGAGGAGCTGTCTTAAAGGGTCGTGGCATTAGGAAGGTTGAGAACCACTGCCTTAGACTTATTCTGAAGAATATAAGCGAACTGGCTGAAACCGGTGTGGCTCAGTGGATAGAGCGTCGGCCTGTGAACTGAAAGGTCTCAGGTTCGATTCCGGTCAAGGTCATGTACCTTGCTTGCGGGCACATCCTCAGTAGGGGGCGTGCAAGAGGCAACTGATTGATGTCTCTCATCAATGTTTCTAACTCTATCCCTCTCCCTTCCTCTCTGTAAAAAACCAATAAAATATACTTTTTTAAAAAAAGAAAATAAGAATTGGAAGATGAAGGGAAATCAGAAGAAAGGGAACAGGCGGGCAAGGATCAGTTGTCATTAGAAGGTAAAAGTGGCGGGTTTCTTAATCAGCTTTCAGATACCGAGAGGAAAGACTCAGAGATGACTCCGACCTGTTGGAGCTCGAGGGATGGAGGCAGGAGGCAGAGATGAATAAATTACAGGCAGACAGTAGGCAGGATCACCCATCATGAGTTTGACACACGTCTTATTTAATTAAAGATGGAAACATTCCGTTAGCAGAAATGTGGGTTCATCAAAAGGTAGGCGTGTACACTTAGATATGGGACAGTTACAATGCCAAGGCTGCCCATCTTACACTAAATTTCTGGAACATTCCTTATACCAAGGCACTGAGAACTCGCCCACCTCTCACGCCACCACCTCGGAGGCTGGGTCTGAGCATCCCCCCCTCTGGGTTCTCGGCACCTCCTCTCTCTCCCAATCTGTTTGCCCGCCACGGCGTCTGCCTTCTGCAGTCAGGGTGTGAGCCGCCCGCTCCCCGCGCTGAGAACACAGTCTCTCGTCCCCTCTGGGACCTGAACGGGTAGCATCAGCACTTTCTGGAAGCCCTGGAGGCCTCGCCGCTCGGAAATCTGCTTAGCTTTGTTCAACTCAGCATCTCTCAGATTTATTTAACTATGCAACATGCCTTCTTTCTTATTTCTCCAGTTTTTTTTTAAACGCTCAAGGAACTAACTTGGACCACAGTCCAGTGAGGACAGCGATAAAAGTGCCACTCCCTTCCTATCATTCTCCAAGGAAAAGCAGTAACATTTCTTTTCTCTCCCTTCATTGTCGATGACAAACATCCCTTTCATTTCGTTAAGTGACAAAAAGCATCAGGTGTTAAGCTAGTAGATTGCTAACCTGGGATTGGCTGTTTTCTTGTAAAAAACAAACGAAGGAAGAAACAAACAAAAAACAAGTATGCTTACTGAGTGATGGGAATGGGGGGGAAAGAAGTCAGGGTCAGAGATGCGTGTGACTTTCTAATAAAAATAAGCACACACCTGGTGACCAAATGAACCTGTGAGGATCTTCCACATTGGAGGCCCAGCTTGGCCTGGTCAATCTAGAAGAAACTCAGATCCAACTCCCGTCACCTTGAGACAAGGCATGCCATGCTCCCCGGAGCACCCCGAAGAGCTGCGGAGTCCTAGCAGCCCCTCACACCGCACCCACGATGTCCTTACCAGGCCCCTTTGCCCAGGTCACGCCTCACAAGCGCTCTGTGCAGGACAGACGCCATCCCTCAGCCTCTCTTCTCTCTCAACATGAGGCCCCTCCAGACCCCTGGCCTTGCTGATCAAGACTTTCCCCCTCTACATCTCTTGTGTGCAGCTCCCCGACAGTCTCCCCTAAGGTTCTTCTCCATGGAGACGCTCTAGGGCAGTGGTTCTCAACCTTCCTAAGGCCGCGACCCTTGCATACAGTTCCTCATGTGGTGGTGACCCCCAACCATGAAATGTTGCTACTGTGATGCATCGTGATGTAAATATCTGCATTTTCCGATGGTCGTAGGCAACCCCTGTGAAAGGGTCGTTCGACACCCAAAGGGGTCGAGACCCACAGGTTGGAACCGCTGATCTAGGGGGAGACAATCCCAATGATCTGACTGGCGTAAGCTCCCAGAGGTGGACAGAGAAAATGCAGCCTCCTTTTTGGCAGGTGGAGGAGAAGCCGATGAATACTTGCCATGTGATATTTTTGTCACTGCAGGATCTGGGCAGGCCCATTCTGATGCAAATTCATTTAAAAAAAAAAAGAAATTATAGCATCCAAACAGCCATATCAAGATGTCCCGCTTTACATCCGTCTCTCCTTAATGCACTCTGTTCTCTAGCCAGCTACTTCCCGATATTTTATCCTGTTACCTCCAAGCTGACGCCCAAGTACTGTGGGCCCTGATAATCCTCAGCCAGGCCAAGCCACGTGGCTTCATCCACTCATTGACAGAGAGCTACCGAGGCCCTGTGATTGACGGAGACCTGGGGAGGGGAGACGCAGCCACAGCCAGACAGACATTAGTGTAGCTTTTAGGATATTTTCCATCCACGGAAGTGAAGCGGGGAAAGAGGTCGGGAAGGGCTTCTGAGGACAGGGTCAGAGGTTAGGATTCCAGGAGCAGCTGCTGGAGAGTTCTGAACTGGGTGGGAATTAACAGAAGCTGATTTATATGTTTTCTTTAATTTTTACATACCGTATTTTCCGGTGTATAAGATGACTTTTTAACTCAGGAAACTCTTCTCAAAAGTCAGGGGTCGTCTTTTATGCCAGGTGTCATCTTATAAGGCGAGTATATCCCAAACTCTGTATTTTAACTGGAAAAGCTGGGGGTCGTCTTATACGCAGGAAAATACGGTACTTCAAGTCATCTTCCTAATAGTTTCCCAGATATAGGAATGATAGCCACTCCTCCAAGCTCCATTCAAGCATTCCACGTCTCTCACTGGGCCATTCCTTGGAAATCCTGACCAAAATGTGTTTTCCTTGTTATGAATTTTGCTCGCACGTCAGGTTTGGGGAGGCCAAGTTTTGAAACTTGGTAGCCTTGGATCCAAACCCCAATCCCAGCACTGAAAATTCGGTGGCATTTAGGAACCTACCTGCATTGCGTTATGACTCCGTCCTCTCTAAAAAGGGAGAGTAATGTTTGCCTTCCAGAGGTGTCGGAGGATCCAATGACATGGATGGAGCAGGCCCGAGCATGCTGTGTGGAACATAAAGATTCTAAAAGACTCCTTCCACCCACTCCCACGCCTACACACATGTCCACTGAGTTCCCAGGGATACGTGTGGGGGGAACCGGGAGGTAACACATTCTGTGGCTTTCCAGTATCTTCCATCCTTCACCCAACAGAGGGAGAATCATGCAGGCCATGCCCACAGCACGAGCTTGACTTTGTGCTTCTCTCAGCTTCTTTTCCGGATTGGAAATGCCACACGCACTGGATTTATCAAGCTCCCCCTCCTTGCACTTCACACTGCGTCGAACCCTGGACTGAAGCACAGAGACAGCACCCCTGTCTCTTGAAACAGACCCTCAGTGAGAGTCATCCCCGTGTCTGCAACCTGCGCAGATGAAGTGCCAGCAGATGCAGCTCTCAGCAGTCAAGTCCAAGCGCGCAGTCCGTCACAGCTCCTGGACTCGCGGCTCCCCTTGCAGAGGGAAGCCGAGCCCTGCCGGTGCAGACGCCGTTGGGAAACGAGACGGTGCCCTTTCCTGTTTATTCCAGAGGCAGCAGCTTTTCGAGTTCCGCTATCACACTCTATCTTTGCCAGGGACGATTATGACCATAAAGGGACTTGTGCGGTAACGGCGCCTGGAGTCTGCTATGAGGCGAGACGATGACCTTTTTTCTCGGCTGCCTGGCCGCGCTGGAGCCGGTCCCCAGCATCAGGGAGAGATTGGTGGCCCCTGAAGGGAACTGGCTGCCTGCCGGAAGACGAACCGTCCTTATTCTGTTATAAACCAAAAACCCACGTGCCCACGCTGACAACTTGTCATTCATGTGTGTTCCCAAGCTCTGCTGGCCGCATGCACACTTCTCCTGAGTGCTGAGACTAAGAGTGTCTTCCCCTCCACAGCCAGGCCTGCCCTCCACTCGAAGATGCCCCCCCACCCTCAGAGGGCCCCCACCTAGTGACTGTCCACACTGTGCGCTTGGAGGAGGTCAACTCGCGAGAGCAGAGTTTCCCAGGAGAAACCTACTTCAGACCAGAAGGAGGAGCCATGCCTGCTGACGAAGAGGCTCCTGGAGCTGCATTATAAATAGCTTAGCTCATCCCAGGACCAGGAAGCAGGAGCACCGGGGAGGGAACCCATCCAGGGGATGGAAGGGCCTGTATATGCAGCGATTATGTGGGCAATGAACACGGTTGGTGTCTTTGCTAATGGAACCGGGGAGAGGGCATGAGGAAATACAAGCAAATGAAGATCCCAATCAACCTACATTCTAGAATGATCAAAAATATCACTTCTTTAAATATTAAAAATTATAGTGGATGGAAACGGATACTCTTAGAAATCATCTTGGAATGAGAAATATTTTATAAAGAATGTGGTTATGAATTTAAAAAATGAAAACTGCTATTTGTTACAAATTAAAGATTTTGCCCAGGGACCAGGGTGGTTGAGTGTAGACTCATGAGCCAGGAAGTCGGGGTTCAATTCCTGGTCAGGGCACATGCCTGGTTTTCGAGCTTGATCCCAGTGGAGATTGTGCAGGAGAGAGCCAATCAATGATCCTCTCTAATCATTGAAGTTTCTCTCTCTCCCTCTCCCCTTTTTTCTTTCTAAAAGTATGAAGACTACCTTCAAAATGCTCTCAGAGCATATACATTGATAGAGCTTACCAAACAGCATTTAAAAAGACAGGGATGGTGTAGGAAAATTAACATGTAGCGAAGCATATGCCACCCTACTTGGGTTGACTTGGGCCCTCACCTGGCACCTGGTATCCTTTTAAGACAGAAGCTCACAGACACAGAGTTTATGGCTGTTGAGCGGAGCAGAGATTGGAGTTCACGCTTCCTGCCGAGAAACCACGGAGATCCCAGAAGCCGGACAAGGGCTGGCAAGAGGGAGCAGCTTCTGCCAACACGTGGTCTCCGCCTCCAGCCCCTGGACCTGGGAGAGAACACCTCTCTGTGGTTTCCAGGCACCCAGTCTTGGCATCAGGAGGTCAACCCAACAAGCAATTGGCATAAAAGCGAACACAAAGGCCAGTCATGATGGAGCGTCTCTGCGAGCATGTCTTAGGAATGCACTCGTCATTCGTCATTTTGCCTCCCTCTTTGACACCAGGTATCCCATTCTCCACAGACCAGCCTTAATGTTCTACTTTAAAAGGACATTAGATCACATTGATTCCAGCTGAAAACCAACCCGGGCTGCTATCTGAGGATCAGTTTGCTCATAAAAAACATCAAACCCGACATCAGAGGCTTAAATAGCGTCACTCACTCAGCAGGGACAACAGTCATGTAGGTCAGGAGCTCAACAGTCACAGGGAGGAAGGTCCTGGGATATCTGTTATTGAAAGCCTAAAAAAGCATTCTTCTGCCAATGTTGTCTTACGTGTTAGTTGTTGAAAACAGAGGTTAATGTGGCTCCATGGTTGAGCATCCTCCAATGCATCCAAAGAGTCAAGGTGTGATTCCTGGTCAGGGCACCTGCCCGGGTTGTGGGCTCCATCTCCAGTAGGGGCCCTGCAGGAGGCAGCCGATCCGTGATGTTCCTCTCTCATCAATGTTTCTTTCTCTTTATCCCTCTCTACTCCTCTCTCTTGAACAATCAATGGAAACATATTTTTTAAAATTCTGCCCTGCAATGAAAAGGAATTAACAACCGCCCTGTTCAACAGCTTGGATGAATTTTCAGTGAAAGAGAAACAGAGGCAAAAAGCCACCTACTGTCTGATTCCATGGACAGGACATTCTGTGGGGGTAAAAGCAGAATCAAAGGGACAGGAAACAGATGGGTCTTTGCCAGGAGCTAGGGGGTGGGGAGAGATCGATCAGAAAGTATCTCGCAGGAACTTTGGTGGTGAGAGTGATGGATATACACCTTCTGTCTTAATTGTAGTGTTGGCTACAGAATTGTATGCATTTGTCAAGACTCACAGAGCTATGCGCCTAAAAAGGTGAAGTCTATTGTATGAAAATGGTTCTCTTTCACCTATGGCTGCTTAACAAAGTATTCCAAGATTCAGAGGCCGAAAACACCCCGCTTTCATTATCTCCTGCTTTCTGTGAGTCAGAAGCCCAGGCTGGGTTTGGCGGGGTGCCCCTGGCTCAGACTCTCCCCGCTGAATCCCGGTTCCCGAGTGCCGAGCAATTTGCATACAACGTTGGATTTAATCTTCACTACAACCCCATGAGCAAGACATCACAGTCTCCATTTTTGCATTTAGGGAAACTGAGGCACACGGAGATGAGAGGGGATGCATGCCCAGATCGTATCACCAGCAGACAGTAGAGCTGACACTAAAATCAGCATCTCCTAACTCCTGAGCCCAGTCCCCTTTTGACTTAGCATCTGTAGCTCAAGAACCATCATCCAATTCCTTTAGTTATTTAGACCTGTATTTATCTGATGAGTAGAATTCCTTGGTCTGATTTCATCCCTAAAAAGTATACTGAGGAATTCGTCATAAAGATTTACGTAAAATGATGTTCACCATATCCTTTAACGACCAACAGAAAAAAAAAAAGCAGCCTGAAATTCTAAAATTGGCAAATAACTCGAACATGTTATGAAATGCCAGGGCGTTCTCAAACATGAATGACATGGGAAGGGCGCACCAACTATGTAACTTGAAGTGTTAACAAATAGGAAGAAGTTTGCAAAGGAGGAGCGCAGTTTGGCATGAAACTCCATGCAACATCTGCGGGGAATTTTGTTTGTTTTTTGTTTTTTGTTTTTTGTTTTTTTGAATGTCACTATCTGCCTGGTTCTGGGTCCATGTAGCAAAAAAAAAATATATATATATATATATATATATATATATATATATATATATATATATACACATACACACACACATATATATATATATATATCTTTTCTTAAAGATGATTCCAATCACAGAACAAACAGGAATATAAAACATTGGGTAGTGTCCGTGGGAAAGCAAGGAGAGACCATCCACTGGGAACACTGCAAATATAAAGGAGATTGATCAGACTACAGACAGAACCTCAGAGCAATCCCATCAGGCCACGTCGGATCATGGCTGAGGGCAATCATCGCAAAATGAGTTAAATGCCTTTAAGGTGTGCCTAGCTTTTGATTGGGCAACCTCAGAAGAAGAATTCACTCAAAGAAAAAAAAACCCTAAGTTTGCCAAACTATCTCACTGGTGACTATAATTACGAACCCAACAGAGTGCCCAACAACAATGGATTCAAATAACTGTGGTGTATACATGATACAGATTGGGATAGAGCAGCGGTCGGCAAACTTATTCATCAGCAGAGCCAACTCTCAACAGGACAACGATTGAAATTTTTTTGAGAGCCACGTTTTTTAGACTTAAACTTCTTCTAAAGCCACTTCTTCAAAATAGACTCGCCCAGGCCTCACTATTTTGTGGAAGAGCCACACTCAAGAGGCCAAAGAGCCGCATGTGGCTCTCAAGCTTCGATTTGCCGACCACCAGGATAGAGACAGATCCACACAAGAGCGTTGAAACTTGTTATATTGTTACACCGATTAAGAGATGAGAATGCAGTATGTCTCATATGATTGCATTTATGAAGGACGTAGATGGTTGTGCATAGAGTGATGTCTGAAAAATATTAAACTCGAGAAATATTTATGAAGCGTCTACATTGAATGGTGGTTACCAGCACACGCTCCTAGCAGACAGCCTGGGTGAGCATGCATCTCCACGCACTGGCTGTGTGAACCTGGGCGGGTGAGGCATGCCCTCTCTATGGAAAGGGGCGCAAGGGGGCCCTCGTTGCCATAGCAACCTGAGTTACACCTCACTGCTTACAGGGGATTCGTGGGAGCCAGGTCCTCCTCCTACTGGCCAGGCCCTGCCCTCCATTGGACGCTGGCACTCCGCAGGACAGCACTTCTGCCGTGGAAAACAGCCACTATGTTTGCGTTTGCAGAAAAGAAAGAGAAGGGGTGTCTGGGTCCCCCTCGCAGGTGAGGACTGTGGGTGCTCAGTTTCTGCTAGGACACCCCATCCTGTCCACTCAACTTCCAGGCCACCTGCGGGCTGGCTCTCCTGCAAGTCGGGGGCTGGAATAGTGTCCTATTTACCTTTTTACCTTGGGAAAGTATCACAGTGCTTAGCAGATCGTCAACGTAGTTGCTGCAATTAAAAGGCAGTTCTGGCTGAGACCAGTTTGGCTCAGTGGATAGAGAGTCGGCCTGTGGACTGAAAGGTCGTGGGTTCGATTCCAGACAAGGGCATGTACCTTGCTTGCAGGCACATCTCCAGTGGTGGGCGTGCACGGGGCAGCTGATCGATGTCTCTCTCTCATTGATGTTTCTAACTCTCTATCCCTCTCCCTTCCTCTCTGTAAAAATCAATAAAATATATTTTTTTTAAAAAAAGGCAGTTCTGGGCCAGAGCCACTTGATACTTCATAGGATATGAAAAAGAGAAATGGACAAATTTATCCCAATAGAAATAAATTTATTCCAACAGAACCCCTGAGCGGCTGGCCCGGGTTCCTCTGGGGGCGGTGCTGTGTTCGCACTTTGCTCTCTCTGTACCTCGCCTCCACCCTTCAACCCGGTGTCATTAGAACCCGGATTTTAGCATTAAATGGCTGGTTTTCAATGGGCATTTCCCTCAGGTGCCAAGAAGAGTGGAGCGTCTATTTTAAAAGGAGGAAGTGAACTTGATAAAAGACATTGCTCGGCTGGGAATGCTTTCAGTAGCTCCTTCACTGCAAAGTAATTCCCTGCTGCAAGCCCCAGAGGCTGGGCAGGGTGGTGCCCCTGGGTGGAGGGAAGTAACCCCCTTCACCCTGTAATCACACCCCGCCTTCCACACAAAATCTCAAGTGAAGGCAGAAGAGCCGAAGCGTGCAGCGTCCGAAGTACCAGATCATTCCTCAAAGGCGCCTGGATGAGTTGGGGTGCGTGTAGCTTTACTGCGTTGCTGTTACCAGTAACGTGAGGATCCCTCCCATTCAAACCAGGAAGCCACATTCCCCAAATCGGAGGCGAGCTGGCATCCCTGTGAATTCCTCTGGCCCGTTTCTGCCCGACCCCCACGCTAGGGATTGACTAGGCCCCTCCCCTCCCGAACTATAGATAGATTTAGGATTTAAAAAACATTGATAGCCTTCTGTGGGTACAACTTTTCAGTCAGTTTCACTCCCAACTTCCCCAATATGGCTGGGGCATCAGACAGCATTCATTGAACTGTTGTGCAAGTGAGGGGCTGGAAATAGTGTCCTATTTCCCTTTGTATCTTGGGAAAGTACCACAGTGCTTCGCAGATCGTCAATGTTGTTGCAATTAAAAGGCAGCTCTGGGCCAGAGCAACATGAGACTTCAAAAGACATGAAAACAGGAAAATCGACAAATGTATTCCAATAGAAATATCCCTCCTGCTCTCTTTCTAATTCTCTGACAGGCCAGGTAAGAAAGTCACCGGGATCACAGTACACACGATTGCAGAAATGCATTTCTTTTATTAGTGAGTGCCATTGCAGCCTGCATGTACAGCATTCTCTTATATTCTTAGTGTTTAAAAAAGGGTTTTCAGCTTTAAAGAGGAAGCCAGGAGTAGCTAGGCTACCATCAGAGATGATTCATTATGCCGAACTGAAGTGGGTTTGGTTCACGGTGTGGCTTTGACACTGTTGTGAGATTTTTGTTTTGCTGGAGGAGAGACAACATATAGAGGAGAGCAGGAGAGACGCCATAGGAGGAAGTGGATTCTTCATTCTCACGCCCCTTCTACCCTCCACTCCGCCCCCCAGCCTATGACGATGATTCATTCCCCTACAGAAGCGGCAGCAACCACACACGCCAGAGAGGGAACTGGGGAGCCAGCCACAGCACCGCCATTAACCTTGCCTGCCCCAGAGCCTCATGAGGCAGGCTGCTTACCTTCCGGCTCTCGCCTCCCCATCGCTGTGACAGCACCTGAGTGGGACATTGAAGCCACTCTGATGGCTCCTTTCAGGGGTGCCTCTGGGTATTCGTCTTATTCTCGTCATCCCCACCCAGCAAAAACCTATAAGGTAGAGGCATAGGCAGTCATCAGCCACACTGGGCAGTTTTCTTGAAGAGATTTTTATTCTTCTCATAAGCTCTGCAAAACACAAGCCAGTAGTCACTATGACGGTGGTGTGCTGTTCTGCCTTCCCCCATGGGTCACGGCATTTTTAAAAATATATTTCATTGATTTCAGACAGGAAGGGAGAGGGACAGCGAGTTAGAGAAGCATCGCTGATGAGAGAGAATCATCGATGGTGCCTCCTGGATGCCCCACACTGGGAATCGAGCCCACAACGGGATTATGTTTTTTAATTCATTTGACAGCAGAACACAATAATAAGTAATCTTCTTGCAAACACTTATGTTACCTAGTTTGTCGTTCCTTTCTCCCCAGTAAAGTTAATATATGTGCTAAATGATGTCTGATAAATATTTTTTAGTGTAATTAGCAAAATCCTGGTATTTCAAGCTCCCAGACTCTCTAGCTCTAACACGGAGGAAGAGGGCCCATAGGTATCCCGGGTTTTGCTTTGGGAAGAACCTCTGACTTGGTCTCTTGGATAAAAGGTCTGAGGTAGTTCCCTTTCTGTGCAAAAGGCATAGAATAGCCAAGGCCACACCAAAGAAGAACAAAGTTGGCACTCCATTTACTCAATATTAAGATTTCCACCGAAACTTGTTTGGCTCAGTGGATAGAGCGTCAGCCTGCGGACCGAAGGGTCCCAGGTTTGATTCTGGTCAAGGGTGTGTGTGTATCTTGGTTGTGGGCACGTCCCTAGTATGGAAGCATGCAGGAGGAGGATGATCGATGTCTCTCTCTCATCGATGTTTCTAATTCTCTATTCCTCTCCCTTCCTCTCTGTAAAAAAAAATCATTATATATATATATATATATATATATATATATATATATATATATATATGATTTAATGATAATGTGCCTAAGCCATGGTAGTGAGGAAGCCATGGTATCGGGGAGGAAAAGACACAACAACAAAAGGCACAGAATAGAGAGCCAGAAACAGAACCACACAGATATAATCACCTGCTTGTGACAAATGTGAAGAAGGGAGAATCTTTTAACAAGTCGTGCTGGAACCACTGGAGTTCCACATGTAAAATAAATAAACCAAGGTACCACCTCAGCACTTATATAAAAATGGACTGAAAAGGATCATAGGTCTAAAAAGCTTTAGAAGAAAGCAGGGAAGAAAATTTGAGTTACATTAGTTTGGTGTAAGTTTTTAGGTATAACACTAAAAACAGGCTCCGTACAAGAAAAAAAAGCTGAGCACAGCCGCGGTGGCTCTGTGATTGTTCATCAGTCCAGGAGCCAAAAGGTCATGGATTGATTCCTGGTCAGGGCACATGCCCAGGTTGCAGGTTCCATCTCCAATAAGGGGCGTACAGGAGGAAGCTGATTGATGATATTGTGCTCTAACCTATGTTTCTATCTCACTATCCCCCTCCCTTCCTCTCTCTCTAAAAATTAATGAAAACACATAAAACACACATACACACACACCATTAATCATAGTCTTACACAGAATTTGACAGTTAAGTTCCTAGTTACCCAACTGATTTGAAAAATGATTTTCATAACATATGAACACAAGAGTTGATAGCAACTTCATCTACAACTGGATAAACAATAACAAGATGTCCTTCCATAAGTGAATGGATAAAAACTGTGATAACGCCATAGCATGGAACATTCAGTGATGAAAGGAAATGAACTATGAAGCCGCAAAATAACATGGATGATTCTGAAATACACGTCGCTAAGTGAAAGAAGCTAGCCTGAGAAGTTATACATTATCAACTCTTAAACAAACTTTTTACCTGCACAGTAAAAATCCTTTGTATCACTTTTAACTCCCTAAAACTTTACTACAGTCATGCCTCCGTAACCACGGGGATTGGTACCGGGACCCCTGCTGATACCCAAATCCAAGATTTCTCAAGGCCCTTGGGTAAAATGGCGTCAAACAATGCATATATTTGACGCTCTGCATCCAGGAATACCTAATGGATAGAAAACACTGTCTGCTATCCAATCTACAGTTGGTTGAGTATGCAGGGACATGGAACCCAGAGATATGTTTATGCTGATCTATGGATAGAAAACGAAGTCACATCTCAAAGATCATTGAAAGGTCTCCTCCTCAAGGTTCCCATGAACTTCCAGGATGCTCAAAGTTCATCACCTAAGCGAACTTTAAGCCCTTTTCCAAAACAATTTTTTTAAACAAATTTCCATCTGTAAAGACAAAGCTAACGTTCTTCATTTTCTGTCAGATTAAATCTTACTCCGCGTCTAATCTTTCTTGCTTGGATATGAAACACATTGCAGGTCTCAGAACAAAATTCCCTTAGACAAGCAAATGACTTTTGTGCTGTATATTTCCACACATTAATAGCATCATTTGCATGCTAAAGAAATGAAATTTTTATTCTGCTGAGGTCACCGAGGATTAATTTAATGACTTCAATAGAGCTTGGATTGCCTTCTGAGATAGAGAAGGTTAAAAGATACATTTTGCTAAATATTTAAAATATTTAACCTTTGTGGTATAGCTCTCCATGATTAGAAAAACAAGATAGGTACTTAAAGCACCGTTGTACCTTACTTGAAATGTTTTCTTTCTATATTCGGAGGTAATCTGTATACATGATTCTTTTAATTAATATATAATATTTCCACTAAGGTTATAATTCTGCTTTGGAAGAATTTCCAGACATGCTTGTCCGATCTCCTATGACTTCTACTTCTTCAAACCTGAGGGCAGGGAAGAGTAACTTTTACATGTTCAGTGGTGCTCATTCCATGGCTGAACCAATCAGTTGACTAATATCAAATGCCATCACACATGGAGTTTGATCCCTTGCTAGATAGATGGTGTGTCCACAGAGTAGAGAGCGTCAAACATCCTTGAGTCCATAGGCGTCTCCATGCCGAGACCGGTTTGGCTCAGTGGATAGAGCATCGGCTTGTGGACTGAAGGGTCCCAGGTTCGATTCTGGTTGGGGACATGTACCTTGCTTGCGGGCACATCTCCACTATGGGGCGTGCAGGAGGCGGCTGATCGATGTCTCTCTCTCATCTCATCGATGTTTCGGACTATCTATCTCTCTCCCTTCCTCTCTGTAAAAAAATCAATAAAATATATTTTAAAAAAACAACAAACAAACAACAACAGAGAGCCAGGATGGAAACTATTTCTTTCCAGTTCAAAGCGTGACAAAGCTCCATTTCTAATGATAATGCATTAAAAAAAAAAACACCCAAACAGTTAAAAGTCCATTTGTCTCATCCATAATAACCGTTATTTAAAAGCTTTTGGCTTAATCACTGTTTTACATACCATAAATGTTTTAAGCATCCCGCTTGTGCCCTGCCCCCGGCGAGAAGTCAGGCACCTTTGCCGGCGGCTTTTTATTAATTTAGGCGTTTCCTTTCCCCGTTTAAGTGAGAAGAAAAGAGGACGGAAGTGAAATGTAAATGAGCAGTCTTTGTTACTTGATTATGATGCCCCTGAAAAGTTGGAAACGGATCGAGGTGGAGAAGGATTATTACTAAAGGCGGCTTTTCAATTATCTATGGATTTCGAGGATCCCAGAGCCCCTCTTTTTTATGAGAATAAGTAGCTGTGAGTGCGTGTAACTGATGGGGAGAGAATTTAAATCTCACCACGCTCAACTTCATTATCTGGAACCGGCCTTTCATTTTCAAAAACTGAAGGGATTTTAGGAAATGGCATAATTAGTTTTTCTCTTTCTTTGAAAAAGCTGACACGGACTACTTCATGCATCAAGAAAACAATACAGTAAACCAGAACGATTGTCAGTTTGCCTCTTTTTAATACTT
>PVJN01015751.1:0-43737 GCA_004026805.1 Lasiurus borealis | reverse complement strand
TCCTCCTCCTCCTCTTCCTCCTCCTCCTTCCTTCCCTCTCTTTCTCTCCCTCCCTCCCTCCCTCCCTCCCTCCCTCCCTCCCTCTCCCTTTCCTTCTCCCTCTCTCTTTCTCTAAAGCCCTTTTTATCTCTAAAACTTTATTTTTTATTTTTCAATTACAGTTTACACTCAGTATTATTCTGTACAGTGATTAGAAAATTATGTATTTTACAGTGTGGTCCCTTCCCTCTAATATTTCAAGTACCCACCTGGCCCAATACATAGTCATTACAATGTTATTGACTATATTCCCTATGCTGTCATTTATATCTCTTTGCCTGTTCAACTGGTACTCAGTTCCTTCATCTTTTTCATCCAGCACCCCCAACCTCCCTTTCCTCTGGCAAACATCAGTCTGTTTTCTGTATCTGTGAGTCTGTTTCAGTTTGTTGTTTATTTGTTTGTTTCCTTTAATCATCACCCGAAGATATTTTCCCATTGATTTTTAGAGAGATTGGAAAGGAGGTGGAGAGACAGAGAGAGAGAAATATCCATGTGAGAGAGACACATTGATTGCCTCCTGCATGCACCTCGACCAGGGTTGGGATTTGAGCCTGCAATCAAGGTACATGACCTTGACTGGGAATGGAACCTAGGACCCTTCCATCCATGGGCCAACACTCTATCCACTGAGCCAAACCGGTTAGGGCGAGTCTGTTTGTCTTATTTGTTTGTTTACTTGATTCTACATATAAGTGAAATTGCATGGCATTTTCCCTTCTCTGTCTGACTTATTTCACTGAGTATAATACCCTCTAGGTCCATCCATGCCATTGCAAAAGGTATGACTTTATTCTTTTAATGGCGAGTAATATTCAGTTGTCTTAGTGTACCAAGCTTTTTTATCCACTCGTCTACTGATGGGCCCAGTGCCCCTTCTTTTCCCTGGATCACAGAGACCAAACTTCCCCTTCACTCCTGGGCACCCATCTCCTAAGAGGCTCCCCTCTCTCCTGTTCTCTGCAGACACTCTCAACCTCCCTCATGGGAGACTTGTACTTAGCAGGAGCTCCAGTCCAGAAAGAGGAACCAAATGAGTCCTATCACGATTTTTGCCTCTGTTTTTACTGGCTGCCACTTTGAGGTTCTTATTGAATGAGAATATTTGCTTTTCCATAAACACATGTACCCCCCTCCTCATATTTCACAGCCCAAGAGAACTCAGTAAAGGGTAATTAAGAAAGAAATCACATTTAATAAAATTACCATCATCGAGAATATCCATGTCATAAAATCACCATATTGAGAATACCTGCCCCATTGTATACTTAAGAATGTCCCTTAAATTTATTTTAATCAACAATTCTTTAATTAAGAAAGGAATATGTTCATGTGAGAAAATCGGGTATAATCACATGAGTGGTTTCTTCCCTGGAATGAAATTCAAGAGCCAGATCAGGCTCTGCAGGCCCCTCAGAACCTGCCCCTCCTTCTTTTCACCTCTTCCAAGTTCTTTATGCCTCAGCCACCCGACCTCCAACACCAGGTGTGCTTCTACCGCAGGGCCTCTGCCCCGCCATCCGCCTGCCTGACAGGCCCTTCGAACCCTGCTCAGCACCCTGCTGGGTCTCTCATGGTTCAGGCTTCGCCACCTGTGCTCCCTCTGAGAGGAGGCTTTCTGGATAACAGCCCTGTCTAATGTTGCCCGCACCAGCCTGTCATTTGCTGGCATCACTGTGTTTTCTCGTCCCTGCCCTGATCCCTCTCTGTCTACTGTATTGCTTCCTGGTTTATTTTCTGTCTTCCTCTGGAATGGAAATTCCAGGAGAGCGGAGGGGTCTTGCACCTTTTTTTTTTTTTTTTTTTACAGTTGAATGCCTAGTGCTTAGACATGGGCCTGACACACAGTAGGCGCTCGGTAAATGTTGGTTTAATTGGACGGACAGTGGTTATGAGTAACATAACCAGGCTACAATAAGTAACCATTAGAATAGTGTCTGGCACTTACCTGGGACCCACCAAGCAGAAGTTCCCTTCTCGTCCCTCCCCATCGTCCTAACAACATCCAGTCAAAACCATAAACTGTGCTGTAATCTGTGCTGTTCTTTCTTGACTTTATTAAGACGATATTCAGTTATACTGGGCACGGTAAATCACATCTAGTTGAGTACAAAGTAGTGCCCCAGAGCGCCCATTTCAGGAGGATTTAAATGATCTTTTTCTAATCTAATTTTCAGATTGGCCTTGCGCGCAGGAACCATGTCTTGGCATTTTCCCCTCTTCCTCGTGGTCACAGTGACTTTGCCCTCCGTGTGCCTCCAGTTTAATCCGCAGCCTCTGGAGGAACTCGGCTCTGACATAGGGATCCAAGTTTTCCACCAGATTGTCAAGTCCCGGCCTCAAGACAACATCGTCGTCTCCCCCCATGGGATCGCGTCTGTGCTGGGGATGCTGCAGCTGGGAGCCGATGGCCGGACCAAGGCGCAGCTCACCTCCGTGATGAGATACGGCGTGAAAGGTGCGTGCTATGGACTCTGGCCACAGGGCCTGACAGGAGGCTGGAGATCCCTTGCTGGTCTTATCTTAAAGCCCCAGAAGCCAGCAGAGCAGCCCTGGTGCCATCCGGGGCTTCAGCCATCTTCTCTAAAGCACAGGTGCTGCGGTGTTGGAAGTCAGGAGAGCTGGATGCCAGCCTGTAGCTGTAGGGCTTTGGGTCAAACTCCCGATCTTTCAGTCTTCTCATCTCTGAAGAGAAACTGCCCATCTGCCCCACGTTCATGGGGTACAGGGCTAAAAATGCCTTATGGCTGTGACTGCACTTTGAACAATGTCAACTGGGAAGGTGGGTTATGCATGGCCATGGAGGGCAGCACAAGGAGCCTTATGGTGATCAGACCCTTCTGTGCCTTGACTGGGGTGATGGACATGTGAATCTACCTGGGGGATAAAATTTCATGAAGACACACACATACACACACACATACACACAAACACACACAGCCATCTGAATGAGCTCTGTGGGTTGTCCCAGTGGCAAATTCCTGGTGGTGGCATTGTCATACATAATGTCACCAATGGAGAAACTGGGTGAAAAGTACATGGGACCACCCTATACACTGTTTTGCAATTTCCTGTGAAGCTTTAATTATCTATATATATATAAAAGCCTAAGCAACTGAAAGACCAAATGACCAAACAACTGTTCAACCACTTGCTATGATGCACACTGTCCATAAGGGGTAAATGCTCAATGCAGGAACTGCCCCCTGGTGGTCAGTGTGCTCCCACAGCCAACCTCCCCGATTGGCCCCGATCGCCAGCCAGGCCAACGGACCCACCCATGCACGAATTCGTGCACCAGGTCTCTACTTTCAAAATATAAGGCTCCAAAAAAAATTTCTTAAGCGAGGCCCAGTTCTTGGAAAAGGCTTAGTTTTCTTTACCTGTTTTTAAAACTGACTTAAACCTAACCTAGAGCTTTTATGGCCCAGCATTGTGGTTTTGCTTTAGCGTGGGTTTTCCCACCCTGGGTTACCTGCCTCCTCCACTCTGCAGGGGACCAGGTGCAGGGCCAGCTTCAGAGCCTTCTGGGCATTGTAATCTTGAGCCAATCACTTCTCACAGCTTAGTGACTTTATTGGGAAATGACAGTTTTTTCTACCCATGCTCCTCCACCTCCGCTGGCTTTGACTGAATTGATGCCTTCAGTTGGAGAGGAAGATGAGTGAGGTGGGGTGTGTACACTTTGGGTCCCGTTGGCAGTGGTCTCAGTGTGGCCTCCAGTACTCCTGGCTCCGAATGCCTGACCACCTGCCGGATGACACAGCGTTAATGTTCTGCACGAGTTTGCAGTTTGTTCACCTGTTGGAATCAGGGCAAGAATAATACTTGGGACACACTATCCAGCTCCTTGCTCGGGAGTTCAGAAATTCTTGGTGGCTTAGAACTTCACAGTGAATTACATCTAGAATTTAGGGCCTTTCCCAGAGCAGTGTGTCTGCCAATCCAATTCTAAAATAGCACAGGATTTTGGTTGTTGGTTTTAATGCTGAGCCATTCTCATTTTAAGCAGTACTTCTAAAGTTTTGAGGATATTGGCCTTTGGGCAGTGCCCCACCTCCCAACCCTCACCCCACTTTTTCTTCCTCCCAAACCTCTGTGACATCTATTGACATGACACACTGGTTCCAGAGATCCTGAGTGGTTATTCAGGCCTTACTTCTGGCTCTTCCTCTGAGAACTCACAACAGTGATGCTCTCATTGAGGATGAAGGCAGGACTGTGTGGGGCAAAAGAGGAGAGATCTGCTCTGATCTTCTCCCAGCAGGAGACCAGGGGGTGTGGAGGAGGCCTTGTGGCTGAACAGGACAGACTTGGGACGTGGCCTCTGACTTTTGCTGCTCCCTGATTTATGACATGGGCCAGCCCCCTCCATCTGGTCCTGCCCTACAGAAGGTGTGAGGGGTAGAGTCCGGAGAGACCTGACAAAGGCCTTAGGACCACTTCCTCACAGAGCCTATCCTGGTTTAAAGGGTCAGAAGAGGAGGCTGGCTGATGTGGCTCAGTTGGTTGGGCATCATCCCATGCACCAAGAGTTTGCAGGTTCAATTCCCAGTCAGGACACTGCGTAGGTTGCAGGCTCAATCCCCAGAAGGGGGCATGCAGGAGGCAGCCAGTTGATGTTGATGTTTCCCTCTCATCGATGTTTCTCTCTCTCCCTTCCCCTTTCTTTCTCTCTAAAAAAAAAAATCAATAAAATTTTTTTAGTTAAGGAGTCAGAAGGAGAAACGCTCTCAGAGTGACAAGACTGGCAGGGCATTTTAGGACATGTCATTCTGCAAAGTGAGTGAGAAGGATCTGTAATACGTGCTCTCTATAGAAACACATTGCATCCTTATAACTTATTCTCCTCTTTCCCATGCGCTAAAACAGCACAGCTCATATGGATGGCTTGTGTAAAATAAAGCTTACGTTGCCATAAAATTAATCCCTGTACTTTTTGAGCTTGATATCAAGTAAAAATCATTGTTCTTAGATGATGGCATATGGCCATTTTTTAATAGTCTTTCAAATTCTTTATTCTTTTTTTTTCCCCCAAAGTAGGAAAAGGTAATCATGCTGTTAAATCTTTGGCAGGAAAGGAAATAGCAGTCACGATTGTTAAGTGAGAAAGAGAATGGGTTGGGAAGATACCTTTCATGTATCCCCCCACGGCTACATAATTGAGGCACTTACCAATCTTCCTGTCAATCTGGTACCAAGAAAGTCCCCCAGGAGAATGAGGTCCACATGGGAAAGGTGTTGAAAATGCCTTCAATGTGCTTGATTTGATCCTCGAAGTATAACCAATTTTTAAGACCTAGTAACAGTTGTACTTTATTTAATTACACCTCCCCCTCCCTTTTCTTAACACGAGGACACTGAGAACGCTACTCATATTATCTTGCTTATACTCTTGTTATTGCCGTAAGGTAAAAGATACTTTGAAAAATAACTTCTCAAAATTCTTGTGGAAATAGTGCCATGTTCTCTCCTTTCCCCTCTAGGAGCTGGTAAAACGTTAAAGAAGATCAACAAGGCCATCGTCTCCAAGAAGAATAAAGACATTGTGACGGTGGCTAATGCGATGTTTGTGAAGAATGGCTCTAAAATCGAAGTGCCTTTTATCACCCGGAACAAAGACGTTTTTCAGTGTGAAGTCCGGAATGTGAACTTTAAAGATCCAGCCTCCGCCTGTGATTCCATCAACGCGTGGGTTAAAAATGAAACCAGGGGTGAGTGGGCACGGCTCCCCGGGCAACATTTTGAATGATTTTACACTTTGTGAATGAGAGCGCAAGTCAGACTCCGATATCCTAACACATGTCTGCAAGTCCAGTGGCCCTTCTGTTGGCAAAGGCCAGGACCCCACTGGCTGGTCTGCCTTTTCTTTCTGAGCAGGCCCCACAACTCGGGCTGCCTTCCTTCCCCTTTTGTGCCCCCACACGTGTCCCGTGGGGATTTCTTCCCTTGGTGACAGAGGCAGCAGAGCAGAATACAGCCCTCAGACCCTCTTCTTTCCTCCCTGCATCTCATCTCCAGAAACCTCGTGCACTGGCCCTTGTCTGTTTTGAAATATTTGCTGCTCATTCCTTCCTGCCTGTGTATCTGTCGTCTCCATTGCCTGAGATGTCCTTCGCAGCCTTTGATATTCAGGATTGGTCTCTCTCACCTTCCCTGAGTCTTGCTCTGTCACCTCAGGAAGCAGGTGCCTCCTCTCCAGTTCTGATGGGCATATGATTGTGCCTCTTCTGTGCCCTTCATTATAGCACTTGCCACACGGCATAATGATTACTTGTTTACCTGTGTCTCTTCTCCCATGAGACTGAGCCAAGACTGACATTGGCGTTTTAAATCTGTTCATTTGTAAACTGGAGTTCCAGGTGAACATATGCAGGAAGAGAGGTAGGTCCAGGACAACAGAAAAAAGTTTAAGTGTAGAAACATAGATTTGGGAGTCATTTTTCATAGAAGGGAGAGTTAAGGGCACAGGAGAGGAAGCAAAAGAGACTCAGTAGAGAGAAGAAGCTCAAAGAAAAAACTTGGGGAAACTCCAGCTTTCAGGCATGTTTCTTAGTGTGGTTCCTGACAAACCTGCATAAGAATTACCTGTGGCGTATGTTTAGATCACTGGACCCCAACCGACTGAATACGTCCCTTCCCCTTGTTTGCCTATTCATTTTCACACTGTCATGTGAAGAGCACAACAGTTAAAAGAGTACGTTCTGAGTTTGAATCTCAGCTCTGCCATTTATTAGCTGTGTATCCTTGGGCTAGTTATTTAGCCTCCGTGTGCCTCTACTAGAATAGCTATAACAATGTTAAGGTTGTTATGAGAATAAAAATAATACATGTAAAGCGTTTAGCAGAGTGCTTGGCACTTAGCAAATATTCAAGTGTGAGCTCTTTTGATAGCCATTAGCTCAACTAAGTAATACTTCCTCAAGGAACCCATCCGTGCCTGCCCTCGCCAACCAGGCCAGATTCCCCTTAACTGCCCTCACATCCTTGAGTGCTTTCATTCAAGGTAGCCATTACAACTGCAGCTTTATACTCTTCTGGGTTTACTTCTGTCAGCCTCCACCTCAAGGACACATAGCTCTTTGAGGGAAGGGTTTATTTATTTGTTTATTGGTTTGTTTGTTTTGTTTTCTTATCTAAAAAAATATGTGGCACCTGATAGGTAGGCATCTAAGGATGGATGGGGCCAAGCCAGTGTTGCTCAGTGATTGAACACCGACCTATGAACCAGAAGGTCACAGTTCAATTCCCGGTCAGAACATATGCCCAGGTTGTGGGCTCAATCCCCAGTGTGGGGCGTGCAGGAGGCTGCTGATAAATGATTCTCTCTCATCATCAATGTTCCTATCTCTCTATCCTTCCCCTTCCTCTCTGAAATCAATAAAAACATGTTTTGAAAAAGGATGAATGGGTAGGTGGATAGTGAGTGTATTGGAAGACACGTGGATGAACATTGGATACATGTTTATGACAGTTACTGGTAGCAGGTGCTCTGTGTGCCTCATTGCCTCTAAGCTATGCATTTCTTGCCTTTCTTTATCTTCCCTGTTTATTTTTTTTCATGTCTCCTTACAATATCTTAGTCCTGCCAGTGGCAATCAGAAGTTTTATTTGTCTTAGCCAAATAAAAAAAGGTTGAAGAGATTTCTTCAGACACTTAGTGAGCACAGACTATATGCTGAACACCAAACTAGGTGGGATTTTAGGAATGAATGACAGTGTCCTTGTTCATGCACAATTCGTAGTTCAGTTGGGGGAGGCAAACACATTACATTTGCCTGGAATAAAATACCTCGATGTCATGGTGGTGCTGAGCATCGGGCTTTATAGAAACTCCTGGGAGATAAGTGGGAGGCTCAGAGAGGTAGACAAGAAAGACCATGGAGCTATGGCTTTAAAGGCAGGGAGGGGCTGCAGCGGGATGTTCCCAGCCAAGGCAAGAAACAGTCACTATGGGGGACCAACACTAAGGAGCTTGCTATCGCTGGAGCACAAAGCTCTAACTTCCTTCCTACAGTCTGTTCACAGAGGCCGGCCTTGTATTAAATAATGGCTATTTAAAACATTTTTCCTTCAGATCCTAAAGTAAGGTGGAGTTGGTGCCCCCTTGTGGAAATAGGGAGCAATGGTGAAACTGTCAGGGAAACCTGGGTCTGTTTTCTGGTGATTTATTTATATGTTTGTTTATTGTACACCAGAATCTTCTTGCGCTTCATTTAAAACGACTTAAATCTCTCCATGGAGTTAGACATTCCTGCTTCTTCAGAAACTCTCACCATTTAATACATTATAACTTGCATTTATATTATGCACTCCTTTTTTTTTTTAAGCTGCATTGAACTAAGTTTTAATAGCTTTGGGTATTAGTGATCTCTCTTGCACGCGTACACACATACACACATTCAGCTGAACCTTCCAATATGAAGCCAAAAGAACCTAAATGAAAATCCAAAAGGTGAAACCCAGGTAGCACTTTGCAGGGTCCTGTGGCTTCATGCAGTCTCCCAGGATAGGGTGGTTGCTTCTTCACTCCTTACACAAGCGAGGTAGACCCTCCCCATATCTTGCCGTCTGGTGAAGAGCGTTTTCCTTCCAAATTAGAAGTTCTGGGAGAGAACTCATTTCTTTTCATCTCTGTAATTAGCTCCTAGCTTGATCCCTGACCCATAAATACAGACACCGATTATAACTTCCACTCTTCTTTACACACAGATTACAAACAATGCTCAACATTGCTAAAAATCTTAAGAGACCTTAGGCATTCACCTTTGATAACACTATGCAGGACAAAGTGTTTCTTTATTTTGACTGTGATTAAATCAACTCAGTGGTTCAAACAGCCCGACTGCTTATTTTGTGCTGACCAAAACCTCTCACTGGTCAGTCATCACACCTGTCCATTATTAGCCAAAATAGGGAACCTAATTAATAATTAAATAATGTATAGCTTATTTGGATGAGTAAATTTTTCTAAAATATGGGGTTGATGGGGACTGGGTATAAAAGAATTTCTTGATGGAAAGTTCCGTAATCCCTACAAAGAGGATCTCTAAAGTCTTTCCTGGTCTCTGATTTTTAACTTGTTTTCAGCTTTACTTTTTAGTGAGAAAAAGAATCAGAAAGCATACAAGGGTGCTATAAAAAATTGCTTTTCAAAATAATTTACAAGTCCCATTGATTTTCCCATTCTCCTGACCCAGCAGCTCCTCTGCCAATCCTGAGTTTCTTCCCTGTTTGTTCTGTGACTTTACAGGTAAGATCGACAGTCTGCTCTCCCCTGACCTCATCGATGGTGTGCTCACCAGAATGGTCCTGGTCAACGCCCTGTATTTTAAGGGTTTGTGGAAATCACGGTTTCGACCCGAGAACACGAAGAAGCGTCCGTTTGTGGCAGCTGATGGGAAGTCCTACCAAGTGCCCATGCTAGCCCAGCTCTCTCTGTTCCGGAGCGGTAAGTTCACAGGTGCAGGGCTCCTTTCTAATATATGTTTGATTTCAGACAAGCTATAGAGCAATAGATGCTGAACCATCCCATTTGTATAAAATACGTTCTATATATTCATACGTCTCTAGAGATCTGTGTTGGAAGATATTCAATTAAATGTTAGCAGAGGTAGTATTTCAAATGATTCTTTTTCTTTATTTTAATTTAAAATTTTTAAAAATATGTATCCGGCCGAAACCGGTTTGGCTCAGTAGATAGAGTGTCGGCCTGCAGACTGAAGGGCCCCAGGTTCGATTCCAAGCAAGGGCATGTACATTGGTTGCAGGCACATCCCCAGTAGGGGGCATGCAGGAGGCGGCTGATCGATGTCTCTCTCATCGATGTTTCTAACTTTCTATCCCTCTCCCTTCCTCTCTGTGAAAAATCAATAAAATATATTTTAAAAAATATATGTATCCATTTTGCATTCAGGAAACAAAAAATAGTGGCCTACCTCTGCTGCCATTTCCATGGCATAGATAACAGTCTGGTGGCTGCATTTTAAACCTGGTTTTATCAAATCTGTTGGTCCGATTGACATTACTCTTCTTTTCAGTGTGTAAGTTAGCGTTGACGTCTCCAGCTATACCTGGACGTGTGTTTTCCAAGTATTTCCTTTGTATATTCAGTATGTAATAGCTTCAAGCATTGCTCAACACTTCGCCAGCTGCCTGATTCTTTAAATTAGGGAATGACTTATCTGAAGGATGCAATAAACAGAGTCACTTTCCTCTCATTTATTATTTCATCATCCTTCTCAATAAAATTTTGTCATTCACTCAATAATTTTTTAAAAGATAACATATATTTAAGAAGTCCTGCAGAAACATATCATGCAAAGCAACTGAGGATAAGGAAAGTCTCTTTTGCCCCAAAATTGATATCAAGAACACTCCAGCGGAATGCTAGCATGACCACCAGCTCAGAGCCCAAGTGCAGCTGTGTTAACTTAAGGTCAATCTTTGCATACAATCTAACAAAATAAAAAGTGAGGGGACCTCATTTACTGTATGTTTCTATTGAAAAAAAAATAAAAGACAATAAGTCAATAGTCAAATATGAAAATGCAAGGAATTCCACAGACATTCCCAAACGATTCAAATATGTGTGTTTACAGGAATGAATGCAACACACTTTTTCTGAATATCAAGGACATTCCCAGAGAGGAAGTAACATGTCCCTGGGAACTTTTCCATTAAGAACTGCTTTGTCTCAGAATATGCGTGTATGTTTTCCAAAAAGCAGTACA
Source organism: Lasiurus borealis (assembly GCA_004026805.1). Taxonomy (NCBI): domain Eukaryota; kingdom Metazoa; phylum Chordata; class Mammalia; order Chiroptera; family Vespertilionidae; genus Lasiurus; species Lasiurus borealis. The sequence continues at coordinate 32,965 of PVJN01015751.1, read as the reverse complement.
AAAATGCATTCTCATCGTCCAGGGTTCATGCTCTGTGGAACTGCAGTCCTGGGCCCCTTCCCTGATTTGTGTCCTCGCTTCTCCATCCTGTTCGGCCCCCAGGAGGCTGGGTTGGCTAGAGGGGAGAACTAGCAGATTACAGGGGCAGAGGAGGGGAGAGGGGTTAGGCTGCTGGCTTCCCAGCCCTCTCCCTGCAGTCTCCAGGGCCCTGCCGCCCTCCACCACTGTCTTATTTAGCCCCTGCCATCAGGGCGTGCCCCGAAGCTCCGGGTCACCTCCTTCCCTTCACCCCGCCCAGCTTAAGGCTGGTAAGGGTGTCCAACTATGTGTAGCCCAGGGTACCGTCCTAAATGGTTTCTCTGTGCTCGGCCCATGCCTTATAAGCAGTCCCTTCATAAAACTCAGCTTTGCAGAGGAAGACAGGGCAGGTTTGTCTTGTTGCGGCTGGGAAGGGAGCACAGAGCTAGCTGTCTGTGGTGGCCCCAGCAGCCATTCGTCTTAGTGACTGCAGACCGCTTAGTCGGTCTCACATTTACTGGTGTCTCTTTGCAGGCTGGCCACCGCTACCAGCCAGGTAGGGTTCAGGGCTGGCCAGTCCCGGCTGAGACAGACCAGGCTGCCGGCCTGAACCCACGCACACGGCCTCTGGTGCCACCAGCCAACATTCCTGGGCCTCCCTAAACCTCACTGTTTATGGTCCCTTTGCCGAAGCATCGGCATCCCGTTTATCAGTCTTTCCGTCTTTTCCCCTTGAGATGTCATCACTTAGTAACATTAAGAAGGAGGGGGACAGTAGGAAAGGAGGGGAAAATTCTCTTGACTCTGTCCATTAAGTTTATTATCTCTTGGATTATAGAAACTTTTCTATTAAAAAACAAAGCCTGAAAAATCCTTTTGTAGTAGAAGTATATTTCATGCTCATTGCAAAATCCTCAGATAGGACATATATAAGGCAGAAAGTAAATGTTCCCCTACATGCCATTTCCCAGGATAAAAACCCCTATTAAGTGCCAGGGATAGCATTTGAGACTTTTTCTATGGCTATCTGAAATATGTCCGTGAGAATTTTTTCACATACACAGAATGACACCATCATTTCTATTCTATAATCTGCTTTGTTCATTAGACAGTAAATCTTGGGAAACTTTTTGGATACATTCTAACAAAATAAGGATCTCAGGTCAATGAGATCCTTTTATCAGCTGCATTATATGCCGTGACATACATGTATCATAATATCTTATAAATAGCCATTGACTTTTTTCCCATAACACACAGCACGGCAGGGACCATTGCCATACATAAATGTTTAGACACTTGTGCCAGAACTTCTAAAGGTAATTTTCCTTGAATAGGAATTGCTGAATCAAAGCAGTTACACATGCCTTGTGTTTATGGTTATGAATTTAGACTTAGAGATTTTTTTAAAAAGGCCATAAAGAATTCCAGAAATACATATGTATGTTTGTGTGTTTATCAGTTTATTTCTAGAATCCACTCTCCTCTGAGTTTCCTACTCATACCTACCTATTCATTTTACTTCTCTTTGGTTGTCTGTTAATCTCTAGTTCCATAGATAAGCACGTTGTGGCCCTCACTCATCAAGTTCTCTCTGCCCCGTGTTCCTCAGCTCAGCAAATGGCACCAATACTCACCCAGATGCTTACTAGTAAACCATCAGCTCTCCACAAACTCCCTTTGTTCCATCCTGAGTACAGATGACAGGCCGTGGTCTACTTGTTGTGTAGATATTTCAATATCTACTAAGCATAGCTGAACAGCTCCTTCCTAACTCAGGACATCCATAGTTACTTATAGCAGAAGGTGATTTGGGGAATGTTCATCTATGAGGCTTTCCCGATAATCAATATTTAAAATGTTCTCTCTGATTGTATAGACTGTTAAGAGTTTCTTAACCTTTCGTTGAGCCTACCATCTATTTCCTCCCTTATAGGACTTCCAATAGGAATCGGAGTACTTAGGGAACTTTCCAGAAAAACTGGCTCATCCCCAAAGCACCACTGACAGAAAGTCCTAAATCATCTGTAATATTTTTAGTATTTGGTTTTCTGCCTTTTATTTCTCCCTAAAGGTTTGGTGGATCACCATTCATCTAAGAGAAAAGGCTGCTTTTCCCCTTTGCACATCTTCCCGTCTCTTCAGAACGAATGCTTCGTTCGCATTGTTATGTTCTCTAGAATCATCCTCATTAAGCACGCTCAGCCTGCTTCCCGGAGCCGTGGGATTCGGGGCCTCGGGCAGGACACTCAGGGGCAGCAGTCTGGGGTCTCCCTTGCTTCCTCAATACCCTTTCTCTGGCTGATTCATCCTGCCCAGGAGCTGTGCTCTACTGCAGCTCATGAGATTTCTCTTGGTGGATCAATTCTGTTTCAACTGTTTGAACAGCAACCAAACACCCAAGAAGTGAAGTGTTTTACAAAACTGCTGACATCGGGAGATGAAAGTTTTTGCTTTGTGCAGCTCCTGTGCTGAGCGCTGTGCAAATACTGTATATTCTCGTTTCGTTTTCACAGTTCTCTAAGGTGGGCACTGTTATCCCATTGCACAGATAAATAAACTAAGAACCGGATAAGGAATTTGCCCACGTCCAAGAGCTAGTGTGTGTCAGAGCCAGGATTTGAATCCAGGTCCTATAACTCCAGATCTCATGCCTCTGACCTCTGTGCTTGCCTTCCTTAAGGCGACACTATGAGAGCAGTGCTTTAGGGACTATGTGGAAGGAGAGGACACGTGTTATTTTTGTCTTGTGGCTCTTCAAGCTGCAAGTAAAGATAAGCATGGAAGGGGTTTGTACTGAGGGATCCTCGCTGACATTTATCATCAGCTCCTGTGATCAGAAGCGGAAGTAGAGTCAGGGAGAAAGAAATCATGGGGCAGACTTGAGTGACTGGATGTCAAACGGTTAGTTAATGATGTCTCCAGTCGAGGCTGGATTAACTGGTGGAAATAGAGGCTGTCTCCTTGCCTCAAGCACACTCAGCTCATAAGTTTTTATTATTCATGACCCCGATCCTTCTCTGAACATTAAGCACTTCTAGAAGTGGTTAATGAATACCTCCAGGTGCTTACTCCTCGCCTTGGGGTAATCATTTATTAACAGCTTCCCAAATTTCTGTTTCTAAAAATTAGCTTTGCCAGAGGAGGGACCTAATGTTTTCTTTGAGGATTAAAGGGATTATTAGGAAGTGATTTTTTCCCACTTTCCCATGGATTTCTCAGTGTCTGCTGAGACCATTGTGTTATGCAGGATAAAAGTAGAGATGTGGGCCTCATGTTTGAATTGTAGATAGCCCCTAGACAAACCCAGGCCAGTGTGAGCCTGCACATGAACAGATTGCCACATATTTCTTTCTTAAGAAGAATCTTCAATGTCGCCCTGTAGTGTCAGCCATTCTGATTGCTTCACTATTTTCATCACATTTTATAGTTAAAAAGTGTTTGTTATGTAACAAAGACAAGTTCACTGTCTCTCTCCCTCTCTTCCCCCATTTCTGGAGATTTGATGTGGATATTATCTATCTCCAGTGCAGTGATTGGCAAAGATAAAGACAATCATGAGAGAAATCACTTTCTCTTTTCTCTTTTCCTTAAATATGGTGTTCTTCTAGGTCATTTAGAGAAGGAGGAAGAGGGGACCGGTGCTCAGTGGGCACCCACCCTGGGTCAGGCCTTGCTGAGTCCCTTATATATTTTTTTCACATTTAATCATCTCAACAATCCCTGGAAAAGGAGTTTGCCCAAGTACAAGATCTAGTATATATCGGAACCAGGATTTGAACCCAGGTCCTGTAACAACAAATCTTCTGCACTGGTGTCTCCATCCTCCATGCTTAGAGGCACACAGAAGTTAAATAATGTCACCGAGGTCACCAAATTCTTCTTAAAAAGCTTGAAATATGTTTAATAAAACCTTTCAGAAATCCACTACAAGTCTAGAAATGCTGGTTTTCCATTCACCACATTATTTTTATGACTCGGTACATGCCAAATGTAGAGGTTTCGTGGGATCCTAAAGTGCTCTGTCAAAGACTTTCCCCCAGAAAGCTGGTAGCCTCTCTGGGCCCGTCCCCATGAGCTGGGCTTCTTGCCAGTGCCCGTCGTGACTACACTTTTATTCAGTCTAATCCACGAAGCTCAGGCATGCTGCTCAGTTGCTAAATGTTTTGAATATTTTACATGGGATAAAAGGGTCCTAAGGTTCTAAGATCAGATTAGTTTGGGAGATGTGGGGATAACTAGAGTTGAACAGTTTTCTTCAGAATATTTCAGAGCCTTTATAACGTTGGTATTATATTCTCTGCAAGAAGCAATGGTCCAGTGCTTCTTAGACTCACTGGGTATGGAACCCAGTTTATCCACCGAGCATCTTGCAAGTTGCAAGAGTTCTCTACACGACATTTTGACAAATACTGGTTAAGTCATCCTTGATTTGTTATTAGTAAGAACAAGTACCATAAATTATCTGAGAGCCCCAATGATAGTTACTAGAATGAATGAAGAGTGAGCAGGGAGCCAGGGTAGTGAAGTAGGAAGATGGTCTTTGGCATTAGACATACTGACCCCAGGTCCTGGTGCTCCATTTCTTCGCCATATTGCAAGTTACCTAATTCCTCTAATGGTAGCTCCCCAAGTGGTAACACAGATGTCTTGTACCTACCTTCTGGGACACTGTGATTGTAACTGTGTGGAAATGGTTGGTATGGGCTGGAACAGATTGGGCCCTAAACAATGGAAGCTGTTTATTCCTTCCCTCCCTTCTCTTCAACATGCACGTGTAGTCTTGGCCAAAAGAATCCTTCTCAGGCAGCTCAAGTTCATTTCTTTATTCATATGACAAGGGTCAACTTCTTGCACAGAACTGTATCCTAAGTGCCTTATGACCTAAATTCCCCTCAACAGAATCAATGTAATTTTAGTGCCACCCAAAGGCATTCTGTTTAGACAGATCTAGACTAAAGAAAGGGAATTCTTTACCAAAGAAGGAGGAAATAACTCTCCTTATCTTTGTCTTCCTAAGGAAGCTATCTTGCATGGCTCTCTCTTTTTTCTGAATCTACCATGGTAACCAGCAGTCACTCCCACCACGTTTGGAAGTTATCAACGGCCTACTGAACCTGCCTCTGATTTCTTTAGGGTCAGCAAGCACCCCCAATGGCTTATGGTACAACTTCATTGAACTGCCCTACCACGGGGAGAGCATCAGCATGCTGATTGCGCTGCCGAGCGAGAGCTCCACCCCACTCTCAGCCATCATCCCTCACATCAGCACCAAGACCATAGACAGCTGGACCAGCATGATGGTGCCCAAGAGGGTGCAGGTCGTCTTGCCCAAGTAAGTGCCTCCTTTCCCTGGAGGAGAAAACAACAGAAGTGCTCCATTCTTGATGGTGGATGGTGATTGTGCCAGATACCAGACAACACGAGGCTAAAATCTGGCCCATCACGAAGCTCACTTTATTGTGCAGGAATCACATGGTCGGAATGCTAGGCTGTGCTTGTGGGGAAAGTTTGTTGTCATTCCGTGCTTCTGGTATGGCCAGCTAATGACAGTGGAGGAGAGAAAGCAGATGGCCTCAGAGCCTCCACAAAACCCCAAGCTCCAAACATATCTCATATGTTCAAAACAACTGAAAAACACATGCATGTCATCATATTAGCATGATGAAATTATAGTAAAGTTTAGTAGCATTCTGTTCTTTGGTAAGGAGCTTCATTTTAGTTACGTTTTAGCTGGAAGTTACTGAAGACCAAGGCCCAGAAGGTAGGTGGTAAGAAAATATTTTGAAACAACCAGGCAGAATTCATACATTAGTATCTAGGGCAGTTTTTCTGTTATACCCTAAAAGTATAAAGCAGATGGAATTTGGGCTGTTAAGACTTAAGGGAAAAGTCATCTCAGATTCTGTCTGAATCCTGAATTTCTAACAGAGAATGCCTTGTTTTGCCTAGATTGTAAAGGGGGCAATGATGTCTACCTTTCATGAACTTTTTAATGTAAGTGTTGGGCCTGTCCCTAGGGCTTTTAACCACGCAGATCTCATGGTGGTAACTTCCCATTCTAATAGCTTTTAATTTCCAATCACTGAAGTAAGAAATCAGAGAAATACATTGATAATAAGTATTAGTAATCCTCCAAGATTAGTTTTTGTTGTAAAATAAGCCTTTACATAGGCACTACTTGGTATAAAGGAATGAGAATTTACATTGTTGGTGAATTACAATTATAATTAATGGCTAATTGTCATTCCTGCCCATCTGTGATGAGAATCTATTACTTGCCCTTTACTCTCTCATAGGATGTGATCAAATCTGATAAAATATCCCCTGATCATACATTGAATAGCTGCCATGTGGATGCTGTAAGGCCAGATAGCCTACACATATTCAAGAAACCAGTATTACACCCAAACCCAATACCATGTCACCTATTCCCAGTGTTTGCTCTCATTTTAACGTTCGGAGAAGCTTTCAGATCTCTCCATGAACCAGCAGGAATGTATCTCCTCTCTTTTCACCATCCCCAATCCCAATGAGGATGGTTCTTACGGCAGCCACAGTGATGGCTCTTTGGCTGGATGTGGGGAAAGCCCGTAGACATTGCAGAGTGTACACATTTGTCAACACCCGGCATCTCCTGCCCACACAAGAGAGGTGCTCCTGTGAACTGGAACAGGGAGCCTGTTGCATGTAAAGATGAGAGAACCCCCACTTGCTGTTACTATATGTGCTGCTAATGCCAGCTGAGGGCCTGAGGGATGAGTTGTTCTCTAACTACCTTGGGATTAAGATTTACAATGCAATTTAGATTGTTGTTCAGAGAGTGCTTAAAAAGAAGCTGTTTGTAAGTATTTTCCCGCTGGCACTGATTATATCATTCAAAGTGATTTTTCCTCCTATTTTCTGCTTTCGTGCTAGGTTCACGGCCACAGCAGAAATGGATCTGAAGGAGCCGCTGAAAGTTCTTGGCATCACCGAGATGTTTGACCCAACAAAGGCAAATTTTGCTAAAATAACAAGTATGTTCAGTTTTTAATATATTCTTAAACTTTAAGACTTTTTACAAATGGAGTCTCTGATTTGTTCAGAAAGGGAAGGTCAAAATTACGAATGTGTTGATCTAAAACTCTCCAAGGTTTAATTTAATATATCACCCAGTGTTGCTGTTGATCCTTAATCATTTCAGTTAGTATGTCAGTCATCCCTGCATTTCACATGTACTTTTCCTGTGAAGCCCACATAACTCTATACAGGTAAAGAAGTATGTTGTGTATTGTCTCTATTACTGAAAAATTTGGCCCTTACTTAGGTATTAGTTGTTATTTTTTCAAATGCACACTTGTCTCCTATGTTTGAAAAATCAAGATATTTTGGGGCTCTCACATACTTATCCCCACCAAACAACAGCAGGCATGCACAATATCCAGATATATATTTTGGAAATTCATGTCCATTAATCTGAAGTAATGTAAATTCAAAAGAGTTCGATTAGAATTTTCCTTTGCCAAAATTTCTAGCATAGATCTGGTATGACATCCCTTCTTAGCCCACATGGGTACCTTTTCCTGCAGCTATGTGTGACTGGTCAACCCTTTGTCTTCTTTAATTTGGGGTGTAACCACCTCCTCCCATAGCAAAATCATGGTTTAAACACTACTTGCACTCCGTTTTGTATTTTTCCCCTTGAGTGCAAAAGCATTCGTTCATCACCAGCCTCGGGTGCCTGCTAGTGAACACTTGAGTGCCTGTCCCGGGGACATACTTGACCCCCCTGGGGAAACTGCAGGGCCATGGCTGTCCTGATGGTCTCCTCCTGTGAGCCAGACACTCATCCCGGTCCAGCGGCGGCCCCATCACCTGGGAGCTTCTTTGAAATACATGATGTTGTGTCCAACTCAGACCTACTGAACCAGAGTCTTCGCTTTACCAAATTCCTCAGCCCAAACAGCTTTGAGGAGCAAGTTTTAATCTGCACTTTCCTCTTCAGGGTTAACCTGTGTAGCCTAAATGCTACATAGTGTCACCAGGGAGTTCGCAGGTGTTCAGAGGGAAGACCAGGCTCCCCAAGTTCTCCTGAGACCTTATGTTTAACCCTGCAGATGGCATGGCCCTGCAAAGCGACCCTTCACTCACCATCAGTCACATTAGAGCCAAATATCGGTGCAGCCAATTTAAAACCGATGGGGCGGTGAGCACACAGTATGATGTACAGTTGGTGGGTTGTAGAATCGTACACCTGGAACCTATATAATTTTATTAACGAGCTAAGGGCCCAGCGCATGAATTCCTGCACCTTGAAAGGAACTGTGGGTCATGAGGCTGCAGTGGGCACAGGGGCAGGTCTCAGCCCCTTCACGCTCTTGCCTGGCCCCTCCCGCTGCGCCTCCAGTACCCTGACTGACTCTGCCACCACTATCCATGTGCTGACAGCATCAGCCCCACTCTCTCCCACTGCTGGCGTGGAGCATTTGGGGCTGACACCAAAGCAGGTGCGAGAGGCAGCTGCCAGCCTCTGTCACCCCTCAGCAGCAGAGGGAGATAGAGAAGCCCTGAGCTGCTGCCTGCACCCACTGATGGTGCCAAGCAACAGGGCCAGTGCTGGGCACCTGTAGCGGGTGTGAGTGGCAGCTGCAGTGCCAGCAGCAGGTGTGAGAATCAGACGGGACCGCAGTGTGCGGAAGCAAAGAATTTTCAGCAACCACCAGAGGCTTTCCCCAATGACAGTGATTGGTGCTCCACCTTGGTCTGGCACCCCCGCTCACCTGCTCCACCATCCCACAGTGGCCAACACCCTCCATGTTCCATGCTCTGCCACTTGCTGCCAACGCCAGCCATGTTCCGTGCACACCCTCTGGTGGTCAGTGCATGTCATAGCGACCCTTTGTTCAGTTGTTCACCTGTTCAGTTGTTCTGCCAGTTGGTCTATTTGCATATTAGGTTTTTATATATATAGATGTCACCCCCATACATTTAAAATGAAATAAAACCAGATGACATAAGAAGCACTAGTTCCCTTTGCATCCTGACCTGTGTCCAGTCAAGGCTACCATTAACCTGTTTGTGTTGCCCCTGAAAGCTGCCCCCAGTGGGGATTGCTGGAATGGTAAGAATTTGCTTAGAAAGAAAGTGAATTTACTAGAATGTTCCAGGGACAAAACTGTGTTTCTGAGTGTGGTCTTCACAACAGTCTGACTGGTCTCCTGCTTGACACTCTTCTCTTACTAATACACCCAGGAGATGTATTAAATGGCTTTTGTTGTGAAAAGCCAGCACCTATTCTGCCACTAACTTGCCATGTGGTTTAAGGGCAGACTTTTTTTTAACTCTCTGGGCCTTGGTTTCCCCATCTGTCAATGGCATCTGAAACCCCTCCTGGGTCTGACATTCGTCAGTGAAAAATAATGTTGGCTTGCTGCTTCTGGATAACTGGACTTCCTTCTTCAGTCTGCAGGCCAACGCTCTATCCACTTAGCCAAACCAGTCAGGGCTCTGGGCTTCCTTCTTAAAGCTCTGCTCTTTTTATTATTTATGAAATTCTCAGTGATTGGAGTTGAAGGGCTAGCAGCACTAATGTATTTGGGGTCTGGGACTCCCTCCTCTCTAGTGATATCCCAGGTCTCAGAGCAGACACGGCAGTTGGCAGGCCTCTTACAACCTTCAGTCATCAGGACTGTGAGAGGTCGCTTCTCCTCTGACACCTTTTAAGAACTGGAATTGGCCATGGCTGAGGTTCCTTTTCCAGCTACCCAGATGGTCAGCATAGCAAACCAACGCTGTTGTTTTTGTCTTATTTTCTGGAAACAGGGTCAGAAAACCTTCATATTTCTCACATCTTGCAAAAAGCAAAAATTGAAGTCAGTGAAGATGGAACTAAAGCTTCAGCAGTCACCAGTAAGCCGGGGTCCTGGCGGGGCTGGTCCTGGTGCGGGGGTAAGGGGTGAGGGTGATGGGCATCCCCAGCTCACTCATGGACTTCCAGTCAGGTGCTGTGGGTTGACTGTCCGGACACAGTGGGATATGAGACAGATTGAGGACCAGTGCCCATGGGCCTCCGGATCTGTATCATTAAGGAAAGCACTTCCATGAGAGAAATTCCTCCAGGACAAGAGTTGACAAACTCTTTCTGTAAACTATGTATTTTCTACTTTGTGGGCCCTACCGGCTCCAAAGCAGCTTCTCAACTCTGCCATTGAAGTGACAAATCAGCAGAGATGAAGCAAGCCAACGGGCCTGGCAGTTTCTACAAAACCCGATGAAGGCAGGATCTGACCCCACACTTGGCCTGAGCGCAGCAGAGTGCTGAGACCTGCTCTCAGCAGGACAGAGCGTATTCTGGCTTCTCTTGGCAGAGAAGACCAATTTTCAGATAGAAACATAACATAATAGCATTCAACCTCACAGGAAACGAGTCAATCGGGTTTACCCAGGAACAAGTGAAGAACTGGCACGCAGCTGCTGATTGGAGCAGGATTGCCATGCAGCCTTTCTTGATCATTTGAACATCCATATTTGCTTTCCCCGTGACGGCTCATATAATGAAGGAGGAAATGGAACTATCTTAGGTTGTCTCCTTTTTACCCTTTGATTTTCCACGTGAGATTGCTTGAATAGATATGCCCAAGCCCTGTGAGTGCATAAAGTGAATCATAACTCAGCTGCACTTGTAACTGGGTCAAATATTTCTGGTCATTAAAAGTACCATTTATATCCACAGTAGACATGTTATTGCCTTTCTAAAATAAACATTTAACATTTATTCCTTTAAAATAGCATTTGAAACAAAGACTTAGAATAAGAGGGGTTGGAACTTTTTAAATGCTTCCTGCCTTTTCTGGGTGATTATAAGTGATAAATAAGTTTTTCCAAAGTTATTGACCTTGTTTTGCCAACAGCATAACTATCAGGACTGGCTACCTAATTTATAGGGCTTTTTGCAAAATGAAAATATGAAGCCCCTTGTTCAAAACTGAGAATTTGAGACAGCAGCAGCAGCAGGACACTAATCCACGTACAGGGACCTTGTGAGTGTGGGTCCCTGCGTGACTGTCCAGGTCAAATCCTCATGAGGCCCAGCCCTGCTGTATTAGCCTGCTGGAGCTGCCATAACAAGTCCAACAGAAATTCACTTCTCCCACTTCTGGAGGCTGCAGTCCAGGATCACGGTGTTGGCAGGGCTGGTTTCTCTTCAGTCCTCTCTCCTTGACTTGTGCATATCCGCCTTCTCATTGTGTCCTCATAGGTCTTTCCTCTGTGTGTGTCCATCCCTAGTGTCTCCCTCTCTTCTCAAAAGGACCCCAGTTTTATTGGATTAGAGCTCTACCTTCATGCCCTCCTTTAAGTAAATGCCTCCTTTAAGGCCCTACGTCCAAATACAGTCATGATGGAGATTAAGGCTTCAACATATATGTTTTGAGGGTGTTTGATTTAGTCCATACCACTTGCTATTGAGTTGTTTTTAATAACCCTGGGTTGAATGGTTTATCCCAACATAGCTGCAGGTGTTGGTTTTTTGTTTTTGTTTTTGTTTTTTTGTAAAATCAGGCCCAAGTCATTAATGCTCTGGGACTTGAACAAGAGCATCAGGTCAATGCAGCAAGCATGGGCAGTTATGCCTGGCACTACCACAGGCTTATTAAATTGAAACCACTGTTGGTAAGCATGGCAGAGTGAGCATGTCTAAGACCATTTACTAAAGAAGTTTGCTTTCTAAGTCCAACAACTGCACCAAGATGTGATGGAGAACACATTAGGTCCCAACAAGTGGTCTATGTTGCCAGTGGGAGGAAAACTTGATGGTGCCAGAGAGAGAGGCACAGACTCAGAAGTTGAGCACGGAAGCTGGGCTTTGATATGCAGAAGGGATTTGAATAGGCTGAAAGGACCAGCTGCCTTCATCAGAAAGGCAGATGGAATAAAAAGAAAACAGCCACATCATTATAATATGATTTATGTCATTTAACTCCCATCGAAACCCTACAAAGAGTAAGTGCTTTTTTTAAAGGTGGTGCTCATGTAGACTAAATGAGATGGTAAATGCAAAGGGCCTAGCCTATGGCAGCTGTTCAGTAAATGGGGACCATTGGGCCTGTAGTGATACATCCAGCCCTTAGGACAGGAATTAAGTGTGTTCCCACACACCGGCATCAAGGCTCCCTCGGGCCAGCTGCCTTGCTGGCCACAGGCTGGGTGCACAACATGTGGTTTTTTTTTCTTCCCACAGCTGCTATTCTGATTGCAAGGTCATCTCCTCCCTGGTTTATAGTGGACAGACCTTTTCTATTTTTCATCCGACATAATCCTACAGGTAAGTGATTCTCCTCTTCCATCAGTCACAAGTTAGAATTCACAAAGGTGGGTTGCTGTTATAGTTACATCCAATGGTGCTGCTCTTAGTCTATTTCCCATGTGGCAACCATCGCAAGCACTTCAAATAATATAACCATACATTTTGAAGAGAGAGGAAATCAGACTGTGTTTATAAAAGGTGTTGGACTCTTAAATAAGGACAAGATTGTATGTTCCTGTTGTTTTGACTTGTTATTTCAACATGTAGAGATTTCTGCCACCCTTTGGGCTGTTTTTAACATCTGTTGATTTTCTTTTAAATAAATGCAGTAAAATTTTACAAGAAGCTAGATGTCATCAACTTCTGTAAGCCCACTCCACAGTTAGGACTTGAGATTTGTTAATTCAGTGGATCTTGGCTCTGTGAGTCATTGGTTCAAACGTTAGCTCCATCTTTAAGGGTAACAGTAGTTCCTATCCCCTAGTACAACTCTGAAGAATAAGTAATATTGTCTTTGTGGAAAGGTTGGCTTTATGTTGGCACAGAGTAGAAATAATACATTTAACGCCTACCCTTTTTTAAATCAATAATATTAGCTAGTTCCTTTTCCTCTTTTCTCATTGCAAGTTCAGTGTCATAATTAGGGTTCAGTCTAATCTCTAGCCACATGTGGCTATTTCACTTCAACTTTTAACTCATTTAATGCTATTTCATAACATCACATAGAGTATAAATATATTTCAAGAGCGCATGTGACTCATGGCTCTCATCCTGAATCATGAAGATATAAAGCATTTCCATCATTGCAGAAATTTCGGTTGAGAGCGGTAACTTAAACTCACCCCAGGGACCTTCCCTTAAATGTGCCTTCCATTTTATTTTTTAAAAATTGTTTTTATAGTCATGCATTGTTTTCTTTCAATTCTGCAGGTGCCTTCTTATTCATGGGGCAGATCAACAAACCCTGAAAGGTCCCACAGAAGAAGCCATGCAAAGCAAACCCAACTTTGCTATGAAGAGAAGACTCCTTGCCTACATCTCTCATAGTTCTGTTAAATATTTTTTTACATTACTTTCTTTTTCAAAACTAGTTCTTAGGAACAGAGACTCAATGATGCAAGCATTTCTATTCCAAGGTGTGTTAAAGGCGGGAAAAAGGGCAGGATGGCTGGAACACTGTACTGAGTAATGACTAGAGGGCTTCCAAATGTTTAAAAGAGTCTTTAAACTACTGAGTGGTTACCTAGGTAACAACCCTCTTGAGTATTTACTGTCCAGTTCAGGATTTTTGTTTTGTTTTGTTTAATGTATGGCTTTGCAGAAGACATTGAATCAGTGTGATAGGGGGGAAAAAACAGTTTATCGTAGCTTTTACATTTTTATGAGGAAAAAAAAATATTATTGGCCTTTTAAATTTTTTTTTGGTCTTATCCAAAGTCTTGATAGTAAGCGTTATTTGGGGGGTAGAAATAGCGAAATCTCTAGCCTCTTTGTGTTTTTGATGTTGTTGTTGTTGTTTTATATAATGCACGTATTCACTAAAATAAAGTTTTAAAAACTAATGTCTTGTTAGACAAGGTTTGCTGTTGTGCAGTGTGCCTGTCGCTACTGGTCTTCTGTACTCTTTGGATTGCATTTTTGTATTTTGTACAAAGTAAAAATAAAGTGTTATGAGTAGTAAAAAAGAAAAAGAAGGAAAGTTATTTGTCTACTATGTGAAAGTACAACACAAGAAAAAGAGACTTGCCTGAGTGACATGGCTCAGTGGTTGAGCATCAACCGATGAATGGGGAGGTCATGGTTCAATTCCTAGTCAGGGCATATGCCCAGATTACGGGCTCACTTCCCAGTGCAGGGCATGCAAAAGGCAGCCAATCAATGGTTCTCTCTCAATATTGATGTTTCTCTTTCCTTCTTTCTTACTCTCTAACATCAGTGAAAAAAAAAACAAAACATATATATATGTGTGTATGTATATATATATATATTTTTTTTTTTTTTAAGAAATAGAGCCTTTTGAAAGGACTTCAACCTCTTCTAATAAATCTTTGCTCTTTGATAAACTGCAAGAAACCCAAAGCCCCTGGCTTTCTCCTCTAAACCTGGCAATCAGACACTATTTCCTGCTTCACCCCTTCCATCTGTAGATCCCCTCAGAGGAAGAACTATCTGGTTAAACACACCTCTCATCTCAGCTGCCTGTTCACTCAAGTGAGGGCCAAGTATTGCCAGCTAATGAGAAAAAAGCCCCTGGGGATTCATACTTCGGAAATCGGAGTGGATGGTGGGTGTGTCAATGTGTCTTTCGGGTGGCATGCTGGAGCACTTCTTTTGTGAAATGACAAGATTTTTGTTTTGATATTTTGGAAAAGTAATCACAATTCTAATGTTACCATTTTTTAGTTGCCGAGTTTGTTTGTTTGTTTGTTTGTTTTTCTCCCCACTAATTTCTCCAAGATTTGGGTAGTCTTATCTAAATCAGAATGGTTCCAAATGTTTTTTTTTTTTTTTATCAAAACTTAAAAACCTTTTCTAACCCATGACTCTACTCTTTTTTTTTTTAATATATTTTATTGATTTTTAACAGAGAGGAAGGGAGAGGGACAGAAAGTCAGAAACATCGATGAGAGAGAGACATCGACCAGCCGCCTCCTGCATGCCCCACCGTGGAGATGTGCCCGCAAGCAAGGTACATGCCCCCGACCGGAATCGAACCCGGGACCTTTCAGTCCGCAAGCCGCGCTCTATCCTCTGAGCCAAACCGGTCTTGGCGACTCTACTCTTTATATATTAAAACTTCACATTCAACAATCCACCAATTTGCCATTTGTGATTCGTTTTTATCAAGTGAGCTGAGCTTTGCCTAAGTTTGGGTACTTTGATTAACCCCGAGAGAAGGGAGAAAGGGAGAATTGTTTTCCTTTGTTAAAATAAGATGCCAACAAATTATTTTTAAATATGTTTTTATTGATTTCAGAGAGATGGATAGAAACATCAATGATGAGAAAGAATCATTGATTGGCTGCCTCCTGAACGCCTCCTATTGGGGGTTGAGCCCAAAACCCAGACACTGTCCTGACCATGACCTCCTGGTTCATGGGTCGATGTCAAGCACTAAGCCACACTGGCCCGGCCCACAAAAATTATTTTGAACAATTACCTCAGAACACTTGTACTCTAGCAAACATGCTGGTACAGTTAGTTATTAATGCCTTTTTTAGTTAGTCTTACTGGTTTTCCAGTTTTCTGATCCCCATTCAGTTATATTACTTTAAATAGTTTAAAATAAGAATAATGTAATCAGTAATCCAAAAATTGTGCACTCCATTCACTCATTCATTCAGCTACCTTTGGGGTATCAAGTACCAAGGGGTACAGAGATAAATGTTTCTCTATGCAGTTTAATTTTAGAAGAGAGAATCCTAGCACATCGAGGTATCTGTTGCAGTGTTTACATAATAGTAATTAAAACCCAATGGGCATTAATTAATCCAAGAATAAAGGCAAAAAGATATTTGCAGGGCCAAGACCAGCTCTCTGGGCTCTTGATTCCAGCACTGCTCATTCCTGAAAAGACGAGAAGCATTCACCTTTTTATTACTGCCCAACAGAGTAGCCCTGTTATGTGACACAGGTGGGCAGCTCCCCAATAATATAAATCCGCCATATTTCACTGGACACATTAAATTGAGTATGTGGCCTGACTGGTATGGCCCAGGGGCTGATTGTCAAACCATGAACCAGGAGACCATGGTACATTGTTACCAGGTATATTGTTAGTGTTTGCAGATTAAATCGAATATTAAATAGAAAAATAAAAGTGAATTTTTAAACTATTTAGTGGTATAGCACCTCCATCCGAAGTTTATATAATTCCAGCGACCAAAGGCAAAAAAAGAGGAGTGATATTTCTCATGCTTTCTTTGCTGGACAGGAAAACAATCCCAGGGGCTACAAAGTGAGTCCTAGTGATAGGTTGTCGGGACCCCTACAGCCATCACTGTCATGTTACTCTAAGGATGGTCCCCTAGCCTTGACTGTACTGGTCTTATTAACTAAACTGAGTACTGATGGTATCCCCTGGCCCGTACTGTTTTCTGGCTGTAGAGATGACAACGCCATAAGACATGTAGAGGAAGTGTTGTCAGAAAGTCAAGCAAACCCTCCTCCTCTGACTGGAAATATCCTTCCCTACCTGTCAGTGACCTCATTACTCACCTCTTCTGCAAAAGTCATTAGATCAAATTAATCAGTTATTTGCAATGTTAATGTACAACAGATGTGAATAATTATATAATGGAGCTCTTCCTCAACGGAAGGGAAAATAATGTACCGTTTTTAATTTTCTCAATTGATTTTCTGTCAGATTTTTCTGAAAACTTCAGTCTTCTGCTGCAAGAGAGCGCTGCCAGGCAGTCAGGTACAAGAACAAGAGCAAGCGTTAGTGAAAGCACAGACAGTTCCGACACCAACGGGCTTGCTTTTTTTCAAAAGTATATGGGCTTGTGATTGTAATTTTTGATTGCATGACTTTTCTCCTGGAAAAGTTCATAGTTCGCAAGATGGGATTCAATTTAGCAATCACCTGGTATTCTTTAGAGAGAGCTAGGACTTTCAAGTGCTCTGATTGCCAAAATTAGGAGCTGCAAAATGGTAGAGGGCTTTACAGACAGGGCTGGAGACAACACAGGGGCCAGCTGAGGGCAGAACAGAATAGGCTTAAGGATGCAGCTGTGGGCAGCATGCTGTCAGCTGGGCATCCCTCAACTGAGGAATTTGTGAGCTGGACCTCTATAAGAGGGATGTCCACATCTGATTTGACAAACTGTCAAGATGGACACTCTGCAGACAGTGCGTTTTCTTCCATCATAAAAAAAAAAAAGAAAAAAAATAGAAAAAATATAGCAAGAATTGGGGGGAAAAAAGTCTTTAAAAAGTTTTACCTATGGAAGCTTTGCCATTTTCCTTCTTTCCAGTAAATATAAGAGCTAAAACATCCAGACCTTAGCATGAATGGATCTTACATGAAATTCTTTACATCCAGAGGGAAGAGGTAAGTTAACTTCTGCACAGATATTCATTAGAGCTGTAAGGGGCCTAGAAAAGTCATGTCACTGTAATCATATACCCTATACATACACAGTCTCCTGTATTGGGATAAAAGGCAAGTGTCTCACATAATGGCACTTTACATACTACTTACTGTAACTGTGAAGTGGGATTAGAGCACCATCTCGTGGCCAAATCCTATATAATAAAGAGCTAATATGCTAATTAGATCTGATGGCAGATGGACCTTCCAACCAGGGGTTGCAAGGGCCAAGGCAGCCAGGGCTACAAGGGCCAAGCTCCTTACACGAATTTTGTGTATCGGCCTCTAGTATATATATAACATGCTGAACACAATAAACAGACCCTATTTCATTCTTGGGAGTTTGTTTTTAGTATGTATATAGTTTAACTTTCTCATGATCACATAAATCATTTTGAAAATAATATTCTCTATTTTATATATATATAGATAATAAGAGCACATGTACTAAAAAGAATAAGGCTTATGTAATTAAGTCTGTAGACATCAATCTTACATTTTTGGCTAAGTAGCTTTTTTGTTTTGGGCGCCATTATATTTTGGGCTTAGGGAGTGGAGTGGAAAGAGGTGAGAAAGGGTGTCAGAATTTCAAAGTAAATAGCTCTAATGTCTTTCTCCTATGCCAAGTTCAAGTATCAGTATTTTTTAAAATTATTATTGATTTATTTTACAGAGAGGAAGGAAAAGAGATAGTTAGAAACATCGATCAGCTGCTTCCTGCACACCCCCTACTGGGGATGTGCCCGAAACCAAGGTACATGCCCCCGACCGGAATCGAACCCGGGACCTTTCAGTCCACAGGCCGAAGCTCTATCCACTGAGCCAAACCAGTTTTGGCAGTATCAGTACTTTTATATCCCCACCAATTTCCTATGGTCTTAGCAACTATCTTTGCAACACAATCAAAAATCTAGTCCTCCAAATACAGTGGTACCTCGAGATAACGAATTTAATTCGTTCCGTAACCTTGAGGTGTGGGAAACTATGAGCCGCCGAGTCGTGGTAAACTGGTGGGTCATGTGCAGACGGCCGAACCGCACGATTACTCCTATCTCAAATGTTGCTCATATTTCAAAGCAAAAATCGCTCGCTTGATGACTCATATCTCAAAAATCTTGTATGTTAGGGCACTCGTTTCTCAAGGTACCACTGTAGTCACCAAATGCTCTGAGTTACACACCCATTTTGACATCCTTGTAACCCAAATTCCTCTTGCCCACACATCAAACTCATGCAGGATTTATCCTCTTAGAGCAAATTATTGTCCAGATTGGTTCCAAGTTTCAAGCTATATCATATAGAACTGCAAAACTATGTTAGTAACTTGTTTTCTACTGTATAGCCCATCATATGTTCATGGGTTCTTTTAAAAAGGTTAATTCAGGTTCAAAGGAGACTTAACTTAGAAATATGTTGAGCTCACAATCTCCATAAGGAATTTGGATCTCTTTGCTTGCAGAACAGTTATGAACCAGAACTAGCTTTGCTCCATATGTAAACTTAAAAGCATTAAAGGTTTCAAAACTTGAAAGCCTAAGGGTGAGGATACTTCTCCTCCAGTCTTGTAGGTTGAGATCCTGCAAATTGCCCTAAACTGGAGAATTTTGGATCGCATTATTAGCACTGCTAATATGGCAGGAAGGCGCGGATTTCTGAGTTTGCAACTAATTTATTTTAAAAACATTCATTTAAAATAAAATTCGGGAGAAACCAAGATGGCGGCATAGGTGAACACCTAAACTGTTGCCTTGCACAACTTCAAAACTACAACTAAAAGACAGATCTGACATTATCCAGAACCATAGGAAAGCTGGCTGAGTAGAAATTCTACAACAAGAAGGAAAGAGAGGGGCTCACGGAGACCCAGAGGAGCTGCTAAAAGCTGAGGTATGAAGACGCGCGCGCTGAGAGAGCGGGTGCTGGAGAACCTGGCTGGTTTTCTCTGGCAGGAGACAGGAGACTCCCAACTACACTGAACCCTTTACCCTATGGCACTGAACCCCAGGTCCGGGCGAGACTCATATGGGAGGAGTTTGGACTGTGAAAAGGGAGAAGTGCATGGAAATTTAAGGGAGTCGCAAAAGGGCAGAAGTCTGGTGGCACGCACAGCACTGCACACAGAAGACTGGCTGCTGATTGTGCCACTGGCTTTCACTAGTGGGCAAGAGACAGAGGCTCCCAACTGTACCACTTCTAACTCTATTAAACCCCAGTGTGGGGCGAGACCCTGGGGACCCAGATTCATATGGTCCCCAAGGACCACTCCAATGATACTGAGAGACAGGTGAGACCCAGGGGCCAAGTAGGGCGGGGCTGACTGGAAGGCAAGGCAGTCCACTAAGCCCTGAGACTCCACACCTCCCTAGCTCAACAGAGTGGCTTTTGCAGATCTGCAAGTCTTATAAGGCTGAATCCAACACAGAAGTTCTCCTGGCATAGTGAAAATGCAGAGACAAAGGAACAATTCACAAACAAAAGAAATGGAAGAAAACAAATGACTGGATATAGAGTTCAAAACCACAGTTATAAGGTTTTTCAAGAATTTCCTAGAAAAGATGGATAAATTTAGTGAGACCCAAGACGAGATGAAAAAGGACCAACTAGAGATGAAAAAGGACCAATTAGAAATTAAACATACACTGACTGAAATAAAAAATACTATACAGAGACCTAACAGCAGACTAGAGGAAGGCAAGAATCAAATCAAAAATTTGAAATATAAAGAATCAGAAAACACTCAACTGGAAAAGCAAGAAAAAAAAAATCCAAAAATGTGAAGATAATGTAAGGAGCCTCTGAGACAACTTTAAGCGTACCAACATCAGAATTGTGGGGGTGCCAGAAGAGAGAGAACAAGATACTGAAAACCTATTTGAAGAAATAATGACTAAAAACTTCCCCTACCTGCTGAAAGAAATAGACTTACAAGTCCAGGAAGCACACAGAACCCCAAATAAAAGGAATCCAAAAAGGACCACATCAAGATACATCATAATTAAAATGCCAAGAGCAAAAGACAAAGAGAATATTAAAAGCAGCAAGAGAAAAACTTTACCTACAAGGGAGAACCCATGATTGTCAGCTGATTTCTCAACAGAAACTGTGCAGGCCGGTTGGGAGTGGCAAGAAATATTCAAAATGATGAATAGCAAGAACCTACAACCGTGAATACTCTATCCAGCAAAGCTATCTATCATTCAGAATTGAAGGGCAGATAAAGAGCTTCACAGATAAGAAAAAGCTAAAGGAGTTCATCAACACCAAACCAGTATTATATGAAATGCTGAAAGGTACTCTTTTAGAAGAGGAAGAAGAAAAAGGTAAAGATAAAAAATTATGAACAACAAATACCTATCTATCAACAAGTGAATCTAAAAATTAAGTGAATTAAAAATTTGATGAACAGAATAAACTGGTGAATATAATAGTATCAGGAGCACAGAAAGGGAGTGGACTGATAATTCTCAGGGGAAAGGGGTGAGAAGGGTGCAGGGAGAGAAAGACTGGACAAAAATCATACACCTATGGATGCGGTTAATGTGGGAGGAGGTAAGGGTAGAGAGAAGGGGTGGGAGCCAGGTGGAGGGGAGCTATGAAGGGAAAAAAAAGAGAAACAAATGTAATAATCTGAACAATAAAGATTTAATTTAAAAAAAAAGTAAATAAATAAAATAAAATTCGAACTTAGCTAGAACCTGAAGTTTTGCATATGATAGATAAGTGGTTGGAGGTCATTTATCACGTTTTGCTTCCCAGAAACCTTCTGTAATCTCTCTTCCCCTTTGGTGTCAATGAGATGCTTGTCAAATCATGTTTCCTTATTGTGGGTGACACACTTAAATGCAGCATTTTATTACTGAGTTTGGTCCTCTGTCCCTGTATTCAATTATTAGAAGTTAACTCTCAAAAGAAAGGTGAAATAATTTACACCAAATCAACCAACTACGTAATTCTCAAACCTTCCACTCCAGTCTCTGTGTTAGCTGTGATATCTGAAAACCCTCATACAAGTGACATGAAATTCCACTTCCCTAACCAATCTCAGGCAAGTGTCAGAGGTCCTTCATCTTCCCTTATAAAAAAGATTTCATAGCAACAGTGCTATCCCATTTAAACATTTTACCTTTTCTATTCCCGACTCCCCATTCCTACTTTTCTTAATAACCTCTGGGAGTGACTACTGGCAAACTGAAACTGAAAATTATTACTGCTGCCAAAAACTTAAAGAGAATAAATCAAAGGGAGTTTGCGGATTATGGAACTGAACACAAAGGATTAAAGAGCAGAGGACACTCTTTAAGATTTGTCCTCTACCAAATTAAACAGTAAACTACAGAGAACAGCACTTGGCATATAGTAACTATGATTATTATTATGGAATATAAAATTGATAAATACATATTTTATTTTTCCATTAGTATTGGTATTAATACTTTGAGTTGCTTTTTGATCTTCGTGTTTTATTTTAAAAACATAAAATGTATCTTTTCTTCCATTTATATTATAGAAACTGAATAACTATGAAATGTGTTACTATACAGATTTATAAACCTAGAGAGAATCTAGAGATCATGTAAATACCTAATTGCTATAATATGCACCCTACATTTCAAAAGATTAAATAATAATATTAGTATTTTAGCTAAAATTATATTAGAGAGGCTAAGTTCACTCACCTGAGTATATCAAATTAAACTATAATGAAACAAATAGAGAAAGAGTACCTTTTTTTATTGATATTACAGCAAAGTTCACATAAAACAAAGAAAAACATTTAAACTATACCTCAAAGCTAGAAGGGAATAAAATACACCTAACTATACAAGTTATATACAATAATAAAACCAAGAACCTAGAAAAAATTTATTGGGAAAACATCAAAAATGATGATGAAACAAAAATAATTTAAAAAAACACACAAACACCTGTGCTCTGATGAATACTTGTTTACTTTTAGAAATAGGTACAAGGAATAAAACATATTTCTTTACAATTTGAACAATATAAAGGTTTAGACATCTGACCCTTGTCTCAATGTTTTGCTTACAACGTTCAGGTTCCCACATCTTTGGCTGGCTAGCCGGCAGTTATGGTCTTTTCTGCTCTGAAATTCTTTTGGGGTTTGGAATAGTCCCAAGGCCGTCTGTTCTCAGTGAATCCGTAGAGTTTCCTCAGTGCCACTCTAGCAGCTTCTTCTTCTGCAACAAAGACTGTCTCCCCAGGTCCTTCTGCAAGCAACTTTTTATCACTAGAGTAAAAACAACAGCAGTCCGAATCACTAGGGTAAAAACAACAGCAGTCCGAAATTATCTGGCACATCACAAAGCACAGCCCGCAAATCAGTTTTGCCTTGTAAGTCTTATTTTGGCAATATCATCCACCAGAAAGAATAGAAATATTGTACCATTTTTTTCTTTCTACCAGCAATAATATATGAACTGTTGATAAAGGATATGTTCAAGGGTTGCCGATAGGAGGAGCAAAGGAGTATCTTGTATTTTGCTTTACACTTTAATTAAAACTAAAGTGAAACTTTATATCACTACCCATTTTCTCCTCTGTAATGTCCTCCACTGCTTTTATAGATAAAAAGCCCTACATCAGCGGAAACCAGTTTGGCTCAGTGGATAGAGCGTCGGCCTGGGGACTGAAAAGTCCCAGGTTCGATTCTGATCAAGGGCATGTATCTGGTTTCGGGCACATACCCAGTAGGGGGCGTGCAGGAGGCGGCTTATTGATGTCTCTCTTTCATTGATGTTTCTGGCTCTCTATCCCTCTCCCTTCCTCTCTGTGAATAAGATATATTTAAAAATCCCTACATCATATACGATTAGAAAAATATTTACCTAACTTAGTTATCTTAATATTCATTGTTTACATTTAATACTCAAATCCACCTGAAATCAATTTGGGGCAAGTCACTGTTCCCCAAGGAAACTAAAGAGTTCTGAACATGAGTTGATTTATACATTTTGATGGACAACTAAACCTTTCTTTCTCCAGTTTTTGGCTCAGCTGAAGTTGTTACAAGTGTGGCTTATTGTTAAATCTGCAAAACTTGAATCAAAATTTTTATTTTTTTTCTACAGAAATATTTAGATTAACATATATTCCATGAAATGTTATAGTAATAGTTGGTTATCAAAAGCTACTATTACCATGAAAAAGGTGAAGGGATTTGGAAATGCCAACTGGAAGTTACAAAATAGTCATGGGATGTAAATACAGCATAGCCCAGGCAGTGTGGCTCAGCAGTTGAGCATTGGCCTATGAACCAGGAGGTCACAGCTGGGGCACATGCCTGGGTTGAGGGCTCAATCCCCAGTGTGAGGCATGCAGGAGGCAGCCAATCAAGGATTCTCTCTCATCATTGATGTTTCTCTCTCTCTCCCTTCCTCTCTAAAGTCAATAACAATACATTAAAAATAATAATAATAAAGTACAGCATAGGGAATCCTTACTAATAAAAGCCTAAGTGGTCATCACGCCATGATGCCCTCACACGGTCACAAGATAACTGTGCGCATAGTGGGCGCACACAGGTGGGTGGAGGCTGGGCTTGAGGCTGCATGCGCAGAGCCTGCCTGGGAGTCCCGCCTCTGCCCAGCTCTGCCCTTGAACCAAGGAGGAGGTGGGTCCCCCAGCTCCCTGCCTGGGGGTCCCTCCTCCTCCTGGCTTCCCGTGGTGAGGCCTGCTTAAAGGTCCTGGGAATCCTGCCTCCTGGCTCCATGCAGCACGGAGGTGCGGCCCCTGGCTCTGGCCTACCTCTTTGGGGCAATCCATCAAGGAGCCCAGGATGGGTGGGCAGGACCTACCTCTTTGGAGCAATCGATCTCGGGGCTCCTGCACTGTGATAGGGCACAGGCCAGGCTGGAGGACCCCTCCACCCCACAAATGCACAAATTTTATGTACCGGGCCTCTAATATAGTCAATAATATTTTAATGACTATGCATGGTGCCAAGTGGGTACTGGAAATATAGGAAGATCACTTTGTAAATTATATAACTGTCTAAACATTATGCTTACACCTGAAAACAGTATAAAATAATATTGAATATCATGGTAATTGAAAAATAAAATAAAAGTTTAAAAAAGAGCCTCAATGTTGAGCAGCAACCTATGAACCAGGAGGTCTGAGCTTGATCCCTGGTTGGGGCACATGCTTGGGTTGAGAGCTTGATCCCCAGTAGGAGGCACACAGGAGGCAGCCAATAAATGATTCTCTCTCATCATTGATCTCTCTCTCTCTTTCTCTCTCTCTCTCTCATCATTGATCTCTCTCTCTCTCTCTCTCTTTCTCTCTCTCTGAAATTAGTAAAAATGTATTTTAAAAAAGAGAAAGAAAATACAGGGTGGAAAGAATGATGCTATTAGCAATCCACAGATGACTTACCTTCCCCTAAGTAGTACATAATCACAGAAATGAGATTTTAAATATATTTTTAATGCAATTAGAGGTTAAACTAAGGAACTATGAAAGTCATTTTTTAAGGCTTTCAATCAATGTAATGAAATTAAGATTAAAATGTTACTAACCAGTATAAGCCAACAAAATACAGAGGCACAGCTGTGGTGCTTCCAGACTGCCTGGTAAGTCTCGGTTCAGGAGCAGAGATTTTCCTTTTCTTCAATTCTTCCACCAATAGCCCCATGGGATTGATGACCTCCCAAATTTCAAAGAGTTCTTTCCCAGTCAGTTGAGTAATTAAGAAGTCCTGCATATAAAAATAGAATTTATATGTTAAAATTAGTGTAAAGAAAATAAGGACCATAATTCAAAGCTCAATTTTAAAACCTGAATTAAAAACTGAATGAGAAATGGAAATATACTATTCCTTTACATTTGATGTAGGTTTCTCATATAAATCTTATTACAAAAATCATGGTTGAAGGTAAAATCCTATCTCAGAATTTAGAAATATATTATCAATAAGAAAGAGTTTACTTAAAAAGGCACTAAAGGTCTTCTGGATAACAGCACTTCTTTGTCTAAGTTCATGATTTTAAAGAAATCATTTAAATAATGATTTCAGAATTCTGGCAACTGTGAAGCTCAGAGATCACAGCCAGGCTGAGGACATGAGATCTCACTGTCTTCCTAGCCCTCGAACCTCCTCTGAACGCCCTCAGTAAAATGCTTTGATTTACCTCCCTCAACATATAATTTCATATTAACTGCCTTTTAAGTGTTTATGACTTACTTACTTTCAGTTTATAAAAAAAAAAAAAAAAGAGGAACAAATTATGATCGTTCAAAGCATTTTTTGGCAATAAATTTTATTGTATGGAATTATGGAAATAAACATTAATTTTCATAATGCACTGCAAATAACTTGTGTGAACAGTGCGTAATAAGAGGGATAAATTGAGGTTCAAGTGGGAGAAAAAAAAAGAGATTCCTCAGTTCACGAAATAGAGTCAATTTCATTATAACACTTTCCCAAGCTTTAGACCTCTATTTCCGCTTCAGTGATAAAAATATTTCTAAGTTCATTCTCAGTCAGGGATTTTCAATACCTTAATGTACAGAGATGCCTTATAAGACATGGTTATTCACTATTTGCCATCAGTAATTCTCTCTCATCATTGATGTTTCTCTTTCTTTCTCTCCCGTCCTCTCTGAAATTAATAATATGTATACATTTTAAAGACATATTTTTAAAAAAAGATATTTTTTTTCTTTCTGTCCAACTCAGTATGTCCCAATATGTGCAATTAATAATGACCTACCTGTCGAAACCAGTTTGGCTCAATGGATAGAGCATCAGCCTGGGAACTGAAAGGTCCCAGGTTTGATTCTGGTCAAGGGCATGTACCTTCCTTGCGGGCACATCCCCAGTAGGGGGCGTGCAGAAAGGAGCTGATGGATGTTTCTCTCTCATCTGTGTTTCTAACTCTATCCCTCTCCCTTCCTCTCTGTAAAAAATCAATAAAATATTTAAAAAATAAATAAATAAAAAATAACGACCTACCCTGATGAAAAGTGCAGTCCTCTCAGGTCCACTACTCTGTAGCAGGGCTCCAATTACGGCAAAAAAAGTCTGCTGTAATACAGTCGGGGGCACGGGAAATTCTGCACTCAGCGTTAACTGCTCCACAGCCAGGTTTCTAGCCACATGACACACGACTTCCTCACCACCGAGAAAGTCAACAAGACTCTGAACGCCTTCAGTAGGCAAGTCTGGGAATTCATTCTCAAGAAACTGAGTGAGGCAAGCTTTTGAGAAAGACGACCCCTGTTCAAAGAGTTCTTGATTATCTTTAATATTCAGAAGGACAGCTTCTTTCTCTATCCCAAGTTTTTGGCGTTTGGCCTCCTCACTTTTAATGTAGCAGCTATTAACAAATGCAGTTTTGAGAAGATCTAAGGAAAAGGTTTCCTGTAACCGATGTCCAAATGCCTGTATTTCAGCATGGTAATCCCAGTTGGGTTTCTCTGAACTGAAAATGTAAAACAGAAGACAGTAGTAACACATGGTAAAAAAAAAAAAAAAGAAACAAGAAAAGGACAAATCCCACTTCTAGGAATATATCCCAAAAAAACAGAAACACCAATCAGAAAGCATATATGCACCCCTATGTTCATAGCAGCACAATTCACCATAGCTAAGATTTGGAAACAGACTAAATGCTCATCAGCAGATGAGTGGATTAAAAAATTGTCGTACATCTACACAATGGAATACTACGTGGCAGCAAAAAAAGGAGTTCTTACCATTTCCAACAGCATGGGTGGAACTGGAAAGCATTATGCTAAGTGAAATAAGCCAGTCAGAGAAAGATAAATATCACATGATCTCATTCATTTATGAAATATAATAAACAACATAAACTGATGAACAAAAACAGAACCAGAGACAGAGAAGCATCAATCAGACTGTCAAACCTCAGAGGGAAGGTAGGGGAGGGTGGGGGTAAGGGAGCAAGATCAACCAAAGGACTTGTATGCATGCATATAAGCCTAACCAATGGACACAGACAATGGGGGTGAGGGCATGAGTAGGGAGTTAGGTGGGGGTCATGGGGGGATAAGGACACATAGGTAATACCTTAATCAATAAGGAAATTTAAAAAGAAAAAGAGAAGGACAATATGTTGCTACCGTGCAAAAATTTTTCATTGTGTTGCAATTTTGTTAATTATATAAAGGAATTTTCAAGATTTTCATTTTTAATGCCAGATTTTGATTTCCTAAAAGTTAAAATTCAAGTCAGATGGTTACTTGTTCTTTGCTAGCTACACTGCAGGATTAATTATCCCTTTGAGCCAATTGCTCTAACCATTAAACTACACTTAATATCTGGGTGTGAAATCCAAGAATTTCACAGATTCAAGCCACAAACAATAAGTACACTGTATTTGTCTTATATTTTATTGATTTAAGTTTTGAAAACATCCATTTAAATTAGCAATTAAGTAATGTAGTACCATTATAAGTAGGTTAAAAGTTCACACCCAAGAATGACTAAAAGCTATTTTTCTTGACAATGAACCCACAATAAAACTTTTAAATAAAAGAGGGCAGTAAAGTATAAAGATCTATAACCCTCAAGTTTCTTCTAACTATAAAAGCCTAAAATGACTACATAATAACAAATAAATGTGAATTTAAAATGCTATTTTTTTTTGCCTATTAGAAAAAGAATTTAATATTTATGTCAAAGAGTATAGGAATATGAACATGTATATTCCTACTGGTAGGTATAAAGACTGTATTAAATATTTTTTTGGGGGGAAGGGCAAATTAAAGTAGCTATCAAAATTCCATATTACATCTTCACAGGAGTAATAGTTCAAAGCTATTCACTATTACTTCGGTTGTAATAGCAGTGACATGGAACTTAAATACACATAAATGGAGCCGTAAAAGGGCGAAGTGCATCTGTTTGTACCTGCACGACGACGTCAGGCCCGTTATTAAAGAGAAAAAAGGATGCAAAGTCTGTGTGCAGTCGGATCCGACTTGCACCTGTAAAGATCTACGTCCCTTCCCACGGACCTTCTATTACTGGAGCAAGCACCTAAAGCTAAAATGTTCCTCTTTTACCCTAGACAGTGGATGGTGGTGGAATACACAAAAATTTAAGTCCTTTATACAAGAATAGCAAGGAAGAGGGATTGTCCCCCAAACCAGAAAATGATAACTACTACATTGTATTCATTCTAAAGAGCCCTTATTTTGAAGGCATCTTCATTTCAGAGATGTCAATGTACTGTATTCCTACTATGCGCCATGCACCGAGAAGATGAATAAGATGTGGTTCTTGTAAGGCTTGTCCAGTGTAATGGCTTAACCAGGCTAATGAACTCCCCCCCTTAGCCCCCAACCACAAATATGTATTTATTATTGAACGTGGGTTGTGAGCCTGGCACCACTCTACATACAGCTGGGCTTAAGTGAGCCAAAAACTGCTCTATCATTAGAACTTATATTCCAGCGAAGGAACCAGAGAGTAAAATAAATAACTAAATTATCTAGCATATTAACAGATGTCAAATGCTGTGGAGAGAATAACACTGGCAGGGGGACAGGGACTCCAGGAGGTGTTGCAGTTTTACATGGGATGGTGTGCTAGGTCTGAATCGCAACGCCCTGGCGCGCTTTCTCCCCTCCTGTCCGCACCCACAGACACTACAGAGCAGGGGCCGGGGCACCCACGGCCGCCGGAAGGTCGCCCTGCAGCGGCTCCCTTCCCAAACCCGCGGCCTGGCGTCTCACGGGGAGGTCCCACGCGTCGGGCAACCCAGCGCTGCACGCGCGGCCAAACCCGCTTCCTCTGGCTCAGTCCACGCGTCTCCACCGCAAACCTCCAGGCTCCAGCCAGGCGCGCGTGAGCGACCACCTACCCTCCCCGCCGCGAGGCCGAAGCCCCGCGGGAGGCTCCCCCCGGCCCTCGACCGCCACCCTGACCCTTCCCTCCCTAGGCGGCTCCTACCGGCGCACGGGCGGCGGCGGGTTCCGGAGCAGGCGCCGTCGCTCCAGCTCTTTCTGGAAGCGGACGGCGGCACGGAAGGTCTTCAGTCCCCGAACCGGCGGGGCCAGAGCGGGGGCGACCGGGGCCAGGAGGCAGCGAGGCCCCTGCAGCAGCAGCCTTCCCAGCCCGGAAGCCATAGTAGGGGAGAAGGCAACGGAGGGCGGAAGGAGAAGCAGCGGTCAGTGTCGCGGTAACACAGTCCCGCCCGGAAACCAAGCGCTGAGCCGGGCAGGGCCGGGCAGGGCCGGGCCCGGGCCAGCACGCGGTGGGAGGGGCGGCTGTGTTTTCTTCAACAAATAATTGCTGGATGACAAAGAGGGAGGGAGGACCTATAGACAAACAGGGTCGTAGACACAACCAAATATGGACCTAGTTAGGACCGTGGTTGGAACAAATCAGCTGAAAAAAAAAACGAGATGTGCATTATTTGAATACTGAGAAGTTGGTGTTTTTTTTTTTTTTAATAATATCAGATAATAAAGAGGGGGAGGGTAAGCCCTCAATGGTAGTATTTTAGTTTTTTCTTTAACTCTTTAAGTTTTACAGCCTTACACTGAAATACTTGTGAAAAAGAAGGTGCCAGATTTTCCAAACAATCAGGGTGGCAGTAGGTGGGGTTATTCTTAAAATGAGCATGGCCCTGAGTTGCTATCAGAAATAAAGTAAAGCCCTCACCAGGTAGCTCAGCTGTTTAGAGCATTGTCCTGATACACCAAGGTCCCTGGTTTGATCCCTGGTCAATGCACATACAAGAAGCAACCAATGAATGCATAAATAAGTGAGGCAATATACGGATGTTTCTTTCTCTCTCTGCCCCCCTTCCTCTCTCTCTCAAATTAGTAAATGAAAATTTAAAAATAAATAAATAAGGCTGTTCCTTAAAAAAAAAGAAAGAAGCAAAGTAAAAAAAAAATTGAAAGCAGATTAAGCCAGTCGTTTGTTTAAACCCTCCAATGGTTTTCCATCTCATTTAAAGTTAAAGTCAAAGTCCTTACCATTCCCCAGGGCCCAATATCGTCTGCTTGGTGACCCTTCTGTCCTCATCTCCTTTTGCACTCCTCACTCGCTCTGCTCCAGCTGCCCTAGCTGTTTTACCAACCCTAGAAAACCCTAGGCAGGTTCTCACCTCAGGGCCTTAGCACTTGCTCTTCTCTTTCCCAGGACAGCACTTGTCCCTTATTTCCACGCAGCTATTCCCTTCTCTCCTGTTTTGCTCAAATGTCACCTTCTCCATGAAGCCTTCCCTGGCCATTGTCTCAGGTTGCATTCTCTGCAAGCAAATGCTGACACAGAGGTTGGCGCACAGAGTGTTTATGAGGACCCATAGCTGTGAAGGAAGGAAGGTGTAACAGGAGTAGGCAGACAAAGTCAGCTGCAATGCAGGCCTGGCAAAGCCTCATCCAACTCAGAAGAGAGTTCGGGAGCCAGTGTTGCCCATCAGAGTGACCTGGGTCTTGTTGAAATGGCCAGGCCTTTATATTCATGTCTCATTTAGTTACCGAATTCAGGCTGCCTGTGGAGGGCATGGCTGAGCCACAGTGGCTCTCTGCAGCTAAAGAAGACTCCACAGACTCCGAAAGAGACTACCTGCTAACCACCCTCCCTCCAAGAAGTCACACAGAATGTATCTCCGGATCTAGCACACTATCCTATGTAAAACTGCAACACCTCCTAGAGTCCCTGTCACCCTGCCAGTATTATTTTCTCCACAGCATTTGACATCTGTTAATATACTAGGTAATTTAGTTACTTATTTTATTATCTGGTTCCTTCACTGGAATATAAGTTCTAATGATAGAGCAATTTTTGTCTCACTTAAGCACAGCTGTATTTAGAGTGGTGCCAGGCTCGCAACCCATGTTCAATAATAAATACATATTTGTGGTTGGGGGCGGAGGGAGTTCATCAGCCTGGTTAGCCATTATACTGCACAAGCCTTACAAGAACCACATCTTATTCATCTTGTCGGTGCATGGCGCATAGTAGGAATACAATACATTAACATCTCTGAAATGAAGATGCCTTCAAAATAATGGCTTTTTAGGATGAATACAATGTGGTAGTATCATTTTCTGGTTTGGGGGACAGTCCCTCTTCCCTGCCAACTGCTCAGTCCATTCCTGTATAAAGGACTTAAATTTTTGTGGACAAAACAAAGGGGCCACATACTAAACCGGAC
The DNA here is from genome assembly GCA_004026805.1 of Lasiurus borealis. Taxonomy (NCBI): domain Eukaryota; kingdom Metazoa; phylum Chordata; class Mammalia; order Chiroptera; family Vespertilionidae; genus Lasiurus; species Lasiurus borealis. The sequence continues at coordinate 1,413 of PVJN01015751.1, read as the reverse complement.
AAGCTCAGGGGAGGCCTGTATGTCAGGCCTTACAAACTCAGAGATCGAAAGTAGCCACAAAGGATCGTTGAACATAAAGATCGCTAACTAAAAGTGACTCATGTGCTCGCTTTGGCAGCACACATACTAAGATTGGAACGATACAGAGAAGATTAGCATGGACCCCTGCGCAAGGATGACACCCAAATTCGTGAAGCGGTCCACATTTAAAAATAAAATAAAATAAAAATAAAGGTGGGTAGTCACACAAGGTCAGTCTTTACCTTCAGTGAGGTTGTCTATTGTCTTTTTGCACCTAAATAATAGACTTCTGAAATGTCAGAGTAGTCTCCTTTTCCAGGTCCCACAGGGCACGAGACAACATCATCTTATTTGCCCCCCCAATACCATCTCCATGTACTGTACATTTTAACTCTGCTGTACCTACCGATGTAAAAGACGTATGAATATGCCTCTCCGTTTTACTTTTTATCTTATCCTGCCCCCCTTAATCTACCACCAATGGATTTCTTGTAAACCCTCTTTAATGTTTCCTCCTTTTATTCTCATGTGTAAAGTAAGATGCAAAACTGTCCTCCTTTGGGAATCTTTTCTCAACCTGTTGAGATTTTGCTTTCTGGAAGCTGCCCTCCGTTGGGCTTAAATAAACCTTTATAATACTTTTCTTCAGGCTGGACTCTCTCTCCTCTACCTTCTCAACCTCTGCAACGTCCCCCCGTCCCGGGCCTGGCAAAAGTGGCTGCGCTGCTTCCCCAGACAATACGGCGCCTCGGCGCGGCGCTCGGGGACTTACGGCGGCGCGGCGCCCACGCGGCCCGGAGCCCCAGCGCCGCCCGCGGGCCCGCCGCCCCGCCCGCCGCCGTCAGCTGATGGGCCGCCCTCCCCCCGGCCGCGCCGCCCGCGAACATGGCGGCCGAGATCCACTCCAGGCCGCAGAGCAGCCGCCCGGTGCTGCTGAGCAAGATCGAGGGCCACCAGGACGCCGTCACCGCCGCGCTGCTCATCCCCAAGGAGGACGGCGTGATCACCGCCAGCGAGGACAGGTGGGCGGCGCGGGGCCGCGGGCGGCGGGCGGCCCTTCTCCCGCGGGCGGCGGGGCGCCGGGGCGCCGGGGCGGTGGGGTCCGGGGCCCGTCCCTCCGCGCTCGGGGGCGGCCCGCTGCGCCCCTGTCGGCGGCCGGGACCCCCGCTTTCCACCCGCTCGCCCTCCGGTTCCCATCCCCGCCGCGCCGTCCCGACCCAGGTCCCTGCCACGCCCCTCCGCTCCGGGGGGACCCCGGCTCCGGCGCCCCGCCCGCCCGGCACCCGCGTTTTCCGTCCCGCTGCGCCCCTCCCCGCCCGGCACTCCCCCTTCTCGGTCCCGCTGCGCCCCTCCAGCCCGGGATCCCCTATTCCCGGTCCCGCTGCGCCCCTC
>PVJN01015750.1:0-43942 GCA_004026805.1 Lasiurus borealis | reverse complement strand
TCTCTCTCTCTCTCTCTCTCTCTCTCTCTCTCTCTCTCTCTCTCTCTCTCTCTCTCGTGCACACACACACACACACAGGTAAAGTCAAATATCTCTGAGGGAAATGAGGGAAATGGAAGGAGGTTACAGGTGCTTTTGTTTATATTTTGTAGCTTTTTATTATCAACTTACACTGTGTAATAAGGAAACTAAATTATTTTATAACTATAAAATGTAGCTAAGGAGCCTGTCATTTAAAGGAAGCCATATTTTGAATCAGACTATCAAGCAAAGAAATGTCTCTTTTTTTCTGCATAAATCTGGATTTTCATTTTATAAAACCCACTTAAGGTGCAACAAAATGATATAGTCATCTCCAGGAACGAATATGCAGAAGAGAATATGCTCTCTGCCTGAGTGTTCCCAGGGACTCAGAGCCAGGGTTTGAAATAGGATGTTGTCCCGTGGCATTTCCTTAAGGCATTCTCCCGGCAGAACTAGACAAAGAAATAGCTTTGTTGGAAGGTTTACGTTTTTCAAGGGTCTCAGAGAGGTGACCAGGGAGCAGAGGAAAACTGCGAAGGAGCCTGTGGGAGGGCTGTGAGCTGGGCTCATCTTTGCTGGTATGTAATGTATTAATTCTGCCAACCTGTATTAAAATACCAATTGTTAGATAGCTGCTGCCTGGCATGTCTCTACCACCCGCGCCAACCAGGTCCTTCTTCCGGGCTTGTCCGTTTTCTAGCCACTACAGGGGTAATGACATATATCACAAGCCCCCCAGGGTCCTGATCTTGTACAATAAGCCAGCAACTGGTCTGACGGTGGGAATGTTTTCTGATTGACGCGTGCAGGTGTCTTAGCAGTGTTAAATATTCTATCAACCCGTGAGGTAAGGATAAGGAACAGGTCCTCGATGCATCCTCACTAGAGGAGGAGCCAATGAAGGAGAAAGCAGGCGTTTTCCACCAACAAGCTATATTCACGGTAGGGCAGCTTGTAAGGTAGGCCTGGTTGGTCTTTGGCAACCAATTCCAACCCCTTTCCCGTCGCTCTGGAGCTCTCACAAGCGCCTTGTTCTGTAATTTTCTCAGACATCGGTCTGATGAACTCATCACAGGACCCATCACTTCAAAGTGCAATCAATCAACCTGGGTGTTTCAAGCCTCCCACAGAGTGCCTGGAATTTTATAGGGGACCACAGTCTAAGAAAAGGAACCAAATTCATTTCGGAACACGTGCGTGCGTGTGTGTGTGTGTGTGTGTGTGTGTGTGTGTGTGTGTGTGTGGTGATGTATAGAATTCTAGGTTAGCACTGATTTCCTTTGAGCACATTAAAGCCGTCTCAGTCTACCCTTTCCTGACTCGCTGTTAAAAGTCCATTGTCAGCTGCTCTTTTGAAAATAATCTTTTTTTTTCCTCTGGCTGCTTTAAGTGTTCCTCTATGTATTGGTTTTCCGCGATTTCATTATGAGTTGTCTACCCATGGGTTTCACTCTATTCTGCTTGGAATCCACCGAGTCTCCTAAATCTGTGAATAGGTGCCCACCAGTTCTAAAAAAATTCTCTATCCTATTCTCTTTCAGCTCTTCCTGGCATGCCAATGTTAGGACTCTGTACCATATTCTCCACATCTCCTGCATGCTTTTGCGTATTCCCCAAGTTCTTCTCTTAGTACTGCAGTCTATAGAAGAAATTCTGCCCTACCCTCCACCTTCCAATTCATTATTTCTCCCTTATAGTGTCAATAGTTACAAATATGATTGTTGAGGTTTTTTTGTTGTTTTTTTAGTTTTTTATTCTTCACCTGAGGATATTTTTCCATTGATTTATTTATTTGAGAGAGAGAGAGAGAGAGAGAGAGAGAGAGAGAGAGAGAGAGATCTATTGGTTGCCTCCCGCAACACATCCTGACCAGGGCTGAGGGATCAGGCCTGCAACCAAAGTACATGCCCTTGACTAGAATTAAACCCAGGACCCTTCATTCCAAGGGCTGATGCTCTATCCACTGAGCCAAACCTGCTAAGGCTGATGGTTGTTTTTAATCTCAATTATCTTTTCTTTATTTTTAGTTTAGCTCTTTTTCAGATATGGTGTGTAACTTTTTATAGGCTCCATTATTTTCAAGGTTGTCATTTATTTTCATAAACATAGAAGCATAATTACTTTTAAACTTGGGACTAATAGCTGAAGACAGTATAGGTCTGTTTCTGCTGTTTTGCTGGTTCTTGTTCCCTCGATATTTGGTTTTCTTTGATGGGAGAACTGGTCACCGTTCTTAATTTATGTGGGTACTCCTAAGCCTAGTTTGGATGTGCCCCACTCCAAAGAAGCTTTGTGTGTGTGTGTGTGTGTGTGTGTGTGTGTGTGTTTTCCAGGAGCTTAGGAGCAACAACAATTGAGATCTTGTTGCACCAAATTCATAGCTTGATTCAGGCTGAGTGTACCCACAATACAAACCCATAAGTGGGTGGTCTGTGGCCACACTTCTCAATGACTTTGTTCCTTTACTTTTAATTCTCCCGCCTTGCTCACTGCCAAGGCAGGCCTTCCTGCAGTCCTCTGAGGTTGAAGGGTAAGGGAGGCAGATTTAGGTCTGGGGAATCATTAATCTACCTGTGCATTAACTTGGGGAAGATGTCCTATGAGATGTCCTTTTCAGTGGGCCCCTTGACTGGTGCCCATCTAGCCCCAAGTGGCCCCAACAGTATTGACAGATGCCCCTGAGGTTTTGATCATCCAACAGTCTTCTTACCATTTAGGTAGCAGGCTCTCTCATCCACATATTGACCAGGAAATCCTTGATTGTGCTTTCGGATCTTAGATCATCTTAAGGTAGTGGGATTTTTAAAAAATCTATTTTACCAGTATTTTTTGTTGTTTTTAACAAGTGTGTTGATTTGAATAGCCTCGCTTACTGTTTCCAGAAACCAGAAGCCTGTAGGGAGTTTATAATTGGGTCCCAATAAAGACAGTCTGAGCACGAAAGACAATCATGGTGATGAGTTATTCTGATTTAAAATGGAAAAAGGAGGTCTAGGCTATATTGGCAAGGAGCTGCACAACAGAATCGTGCACACACCAAAGCTACATTTTTGATAGGAGGTGAGACAGACTTCTCAGTGCCCCTGAAACTTGAACCTACCCATGGGCGATATAGTAGGATAACATTTTGACATATTTGGCAAGAATTTTCCCAACCTTTTTTCTCTCTCCTATTTTTCCTCCTATGCCTATTTTCTCCCAGCATCTCTCAGCCTTGACTCTCCAACAGCCTCTGTCCAGTCATCTGTCTCAAGTTCTCCTTCCATTCTCTCTACCACTGCTTCCTCCCTCACCTGGGTCAGAATATGACAAAAGGTTCACAGCAGTCACCAGTATTCCAAGATCAGAGCAGGATCTTTTCCCCAGTGTAAAAAAGGTACATACACATATGCTTTTCCATACAATTCTCAGACTTCATGGAACCCATGTTAAAAACTCAAGCACCAAGCCTATGATGTAGACAATGCAATTAAGTTGATTAACAATTCCTGATGGTCTATTATGTGCTATGAATCATATAGACTTCTAGAGTTAAAGACACTATTTCTATCCTAAAAGTGCTGAGCTCGTTATCTTATACAATAAAAGCCTAATATGCTAAGTGTCCAGTCGTCCAGTCAACCAATCAAAGCATAACATGCTAATGATATGCTGAGGCCACTCAACTGCTCACTATGACATGCACTGACCACCAGGCAGCACCTGCTCTAAGCAGGAGGTTAGCTTGCTGCTGGGGTCCAGCCGATCGGGACTGAGTGAGACAGGTTAGACATGCCCAGGAGCCCTCCTGCAGTCCCTCCCTGGCTGGCCAACCTCCTGTGTCCCTCCCCAGCTCTGATTGTGCACAGGTGGGGTCCCTCGGGCTGGCTGTGCTCTCTTGCAATCTAGGACCCCTCAGGAGATGTTGGAGAGCCAGTTTCAGCTGGATCCCGCAGGCTGAGGGACCCCACAGGTGCATAAATTTGTGCACTGGGCCTCTAGGGATAATATAATAATAATTAAAAAAAAAAACATTGTCCTCACAAACATATCCACAGTGATTACTCTTTGAAGAGACTTTATGAAAGTATTTTGTTTCTTTTTAATTCATGCCTGAGGATATTTTTTAAATTGATTTTTAGGGAGAATAGAAGAGAGGGAATGACAGAGAGAAACATTGATGTGAAAGAGACACATTGATTGGTTGCCTTCTGCATGAGCTTCGACCAGGGCCTGGGCTGGGGAGGAGCCTGTAACCAAAGTACATGCCCTTGACCGGAATCAAACCTGGGTTTCTTTGGTCCACAGGCTGACGCTCTATGCACTGAGCCAAACTGGCCAGGGCATGAAATTATTTTGCATGTTTAAAAATAAAAAACCACCATCAACAATCTCCCTCTCCTTCCCCCCCCCTCCAAGAAGTTTGGATGAACTATAAATTCCAATTGCAGCAAAAAGAGCCAGGGACTCGCTACAGGTTTCAGTGGCCAAGAGCCACATGGCCAAACAGGTGAAGGATGAGGGACACAGTGCAGGGGTCACCCTACAGGTGTCAGCAGTGATTATACAGGAGGCCCCTCCCCCTGGACCCTGGAAGGCCACATTCCCATAGGGAGCTGTAGCCAATGGCAGTAGGGAAGCATTTGCAGGATGCCGTAGAGATATGCGAGCCACACACCGCCATCCAAGAGCCCGGAGTGAGGAGGAATATCAGTCTTGCATGCGGCATTAGGGGAAAAGGCAGAAAGACCAGAAATTTAGCCAAATCTTCCAATAGTCAAGATTACAGGGAAGAGGGCTCTTAATGCCTCTTTAGAACACTTTCCACCGATCAAATATATTACCCCTTGTTTCCCTCCTTAGCACTCCCATTTACACTTGGCCAAAAAGCTAGTGTGTATGACACAACCCTGGGTGGGATTCACCAGGGAGCCCGTGACTGCATAGTGGGATCGCATCACATACTTAAATCTACACACATCCAGCGATTAGAGCTCAGAAATAAGAAAGTGTTTAAAGAACATTAAAAGTACCTTGTTCCTTCTCATGGAATGAACACAAAGTGGAAGTGAGTCTGCTGTTCCTTCAAAGCACCGTGTTTCTCTTGTGCCATCAACCATGAGAACCTGCTCTCTCACTGAGAGTGATTCTGGGATTTAAAAATGGGAGATTTTCCTATCACCTGCCTCTAAGTGCAATCCATCTGTGTCATCTAGTATCAGCCCAGGAATCAATAATTAAAGGGAAAGGGGCCGTGTTGGATTTACTGCAAGGCAATAAAAGTCTCTCCAGCATGGCTCCTTCCTTAAGAATGTCTTAAGTCTTATTTTGTCATGATTTCCCAAACCTTACTCGTGTGAACTCTATTTTAAATGTAAAACAGTGTGCTCTTTGTTGGGGAAGGGCAATTTAGACAACTAACTAGCAAATGTAAGGCACTTAAATGGGTAATTAGCCCAGTGAGCTATTTCAATTCAGTGACTTTATAGAAGACCTACTGTGTGCAAGGAATCGTTAGGTGCTTCTGGGGATGCAATGAAGACTCCTGCTTTGCAATGCTGCCAGTGTTGAGCTCTAGGAAGAAGGTGAAAACCAAAGACTAAAGGAGCAGGGTAAACACCATCCTTTAGAGCGGTGGTTCTCAACCTTCCTAATGCCGCGACCCTTTAATACAGTTCCTCATGTTGTGGTGACCCCAACCATAAACTTATTTTTGTTGCTACTTCACAACTGTCATCATTTTGCTACTGTTACGAATCATAATGTAAATATCTATGTTTTGCGATGGTCTTAGGTGACCCACAGGTTGAGAACCGCTGCTGAAGGTTTCTTGGAGTAGGAAGCACTTAGAGTGGGCTGGATTTCAGCTGACGCCATAGCAACAACCGTTGGTCAGGGCCACAGAGTTTGGTGCTTCATCCAACCACCCTAAAGTAGCTTCATTTTACAGAAGGTAAATCTGCTGGTCACCAAGGTTAAGTCACTTGGTCAAGGTCACAATATGTGATAGAGCTGTTTAATAAAAAGGTCAGAAAGCAGTGGGCTTGGAGGGGCAAAGGGCAGGGAGCTGAAGAAATCACTGTGGCCTGGCTGTCTGGAAGAAGAGCCAGCACAGATCCCATGAAAAGACATGTCGCTGGGTCTCCTATTCCTTTTTTTTTTTTTTTAATATATTTTATTGATTTTTTTACAGAGAGAAAGGGAAAAGGATAGAGAGTTAGAAACATCAATGAGAGAAAGACATTGATCAGCCACCTCCTGTACTTGCCCTACTGGGGATGTGCCCGCAACCAAGATACATGCCCTTGACTGGAATCACACCTGGGACCTTTCAGTCCACAGGCTGATGCTCTATCCACTGAGCCAAACCGGTTTCAGCTCCCATTCCTGAGGGGCTGAAAATAAGACCTTCATCAGGACACCCACACCTTTCATTGCACACATTTGTTAATTTTCATAAAATATGAATATGTAGATATACACATATTAATGTATCTATAATATAGTGTGAATATATCTAGGTGCATATACATGTACACACACACACATATATAAATTTGGCCAAAACTGGTTTGGCTCAGTGGATAGAGCATCAGCCTGTGGACTGAAAGGTCCCAGGTTCGATTCTGGTCAAGGGCATGTACCTTGGTTGTGGCACATCCCCAGTAGGGAGTGTGCAGGAGGCAGCTGATTGATGTTTCTCTCTCATCAATGTTTCTAACTATCTCTCTCCCTTTCTCTCTGCAAAAAAATCAATAAAATATATTTAAAAAATTTAAAAAAGATAGCTTTACATGGGAGTAACTAATTTTTTTCTAACTCATCTACAGTGGAGGGTGTTGGTTTGGCTGTCCAGTGTATCAGTATACCCTTCCTGTATGAGAAAAAACTCCCTTTCCCCTGGCCGCTGCGTTTACGCCTGGCCATATGGCCTCCATCCCACTGTGCGGTGCTGCTGTTTGAACTGAACTCCAGAGGCAGGGCAGCTGGTGATAACCGGCCGTGGAGTCCAGTAGCACAGAGGGCACGTCCAGGGCATGGAGAGCAGCGGTGCCAATGGAGGGGATTCCAGAGCCGTGATCCCCGTGGTGCCTGCAGTGCCCGTGAGGCTGTGTGAGATCAGGGCCTGGCTTGTTCCCCAGCCAAGATGCTTCTGATCATCCCTGGAGGTGCTGTCTGTCGTTTTCAGCCAAGAGCCCTGCCTAGTACCGTATCCACTATCCTGCCCCCCAACGAAAGGTGGTGTGGTACTCGCAGCTGTCGTTTTGAAACCTGAAGGAGAACCGCAAATGTAACCTCAGGGTTAACCGTAGCCAAAGAAAGTTCCGAGAGCAAATAACCTTGCCCAGCTTGGCCCAGGGTTGGGTTGTCCTTTACAGAAATAATACTGTTTTCTGTCTGGATATATGGGTGGCAAGGAAACAGTCCAAAGCAATAGTCAAACAAGGCCTGACCCTTGGCTCTGTGTGGCTCAGCTAATGTCTTGGCTCGCTTCTTATTTTATCTGAAGCCAGGTCAGATCGCCCAGGTGCAATGTTCATAAAAACCAAAGCCTTTGTGCGCACATTTCTTTAAGGTCAGGGTAATTTACAGTCTGCCTGGAGGAGCTCTCAGAGATGTAGAATGTGATGTGGAATGTGACTATAATCCACAATGCACTCTCATTACCCTTCCCTCCTATTAGGAATTGATTCTGGCTCGGTTCCTTCACTGGAAAGTGACTCTGTCAGCAATTGCTGTTTCTTTTTTCACCCGTTGGGGTTCCCCCAACCAAAGTATTAAAGCATCTTTCATGTTCCTTTAGGAAAGGTTAAATACAGTTTTCACCAACATTTGGGATTTCACATCCGTCTGCTATTTCTACTGTGTCTCACTCCCTGAGCAATTAATAGCCATGAGGAGTGGAAGGTTTTTTGTTGTTGTTTTTCTTTTTCCTTCAAATTACTTGAGCTTGCCTACTCTGGATGCCAGGTGAGTGAAGGAAAACACAGCCAGACAAGGCACACAGCCCTGGCCCTGGTTGGTGACATGTGTCTCTCTTTCTCCCTGCCCACAACTTGACTCCAGACAGGCCAGAGAACACCCTGGCCTGTCAACAGATGAGTTGAAGTTCACAAACAATGTAGTCAGTTCATCTCTGCATGTGGCTGTTAAAGAGTTCCTGTAATTTTCAGGGTATTGGATACCATGATGGTCCATTTTATGGGGTGATGGGGTTCCCCTAGCTCTTTATCTAAACATTATTTCTTGGGGTGTTTCCAGCTGAGATTAGCACTTGAATTGGACTGAATAAAGCAGGTTGCCCTTCTCAATGTGGTGGGCATCATTTAATCCAGTGAAGACCTGAATAGAAAATAAAAAAAATGGTGGAAGAAGATAGAATTTGCTCTCTGTCTGACTGAGCTGGGTCATTGATCTCCTACCCTTAGACTCAGAGTGAGACCTAGACCATCGACTCCCCTGGTTCTTAGGCCTTTGGACTTGGGTCTCCAGCCTGCAGACAGCAGGTCATGAGACACCTCAGCCTCCGTTAGTACATGAGCCAATTCCTCACAACAAATCTCTTTATAATGGTTTTATTTTGTGAAAAACCCTAATATAGGTATAGCGTCCATTATATCACACTTTGAAAAAAACAAAACAAAACACAATCCTATTTAAATTTACTTGCTTAAATATAAAAATTCTCTCATTCTACCCTGGCCTGATGGCTCAGTTGACGGGAATATTGTCCCATACACCAAAAGGTTGTGGGCACATACAGGAGGCAACCAATGGATGCTTCTCTCTAATATTGATGTTTCTCTTTCTCTTCTTCTCCCTAAATCAATAAAAACATATCCTCAAGTGAGGACTCAAAAAAAAAATTTCTCAACCAATATATTGAATATTACATTTTTCACAGATTCCCAGCTATGAAGTAAATGTTAAGTTTAATTATCTTTAAACTTATTCATTGTTAAAGTTTCCAAACATGGAAATATGTTGAATATGCCTCATAAAAATGAAGAAGATTCCCCAGAGATTTGGGTCAGGCTGTATAGGGAAGAGGCCTCTGGTTAACAGTCATGGGTCTGGCAAACCCTGCAGGGCAATGGACCCAACAGCCATTCTCCACTTTCTTCTCCTTATTGTCATCTCCCTTAAACACTGACTAGCCACTGTTCCACATTTCCAAGCAGAAAGGAAATGACAAGAGAAGAAAACTTGAAGCATTAGGAAACAAAAACAAAAACAAAAAAATGTGGTAAGCAAAATTATCAGTAAATACAATAGACTTTCCTTTTCCTCTCAAGTTTTCTGTATTATGTTTGATAATTAAGATAAAAATTATACCACTGTCTGATATGGTTCTAAATGTGGAGGAAATATTTAAGACAATTAAATTGTAGGTGGGAGAGGATAACAATATGTAAAGGGAGATAAGGTTTCTGTTATTTCCTTTGAACTGGTAAAATAATGATATCAATAGATTGTGATGTTATGTACATATAGTGTAATACCTAACCCAACCCCTAAAAAGCTATATAAAGAGGTATACTAAAATACACTATAGGTAAGTCATAATAAAATTCTTTAAAAAGTTGAGGTAACCAACAGGAAGGCAGGAAAAGGAGACAGAACTGAAAACAGAACAAACAGGAAACAAAAACAAAAAATAATATGGCAAACTTACATCTTGGTAAATCAATAACTTCATTAAATATAAATTGTCTAAATATACTAATTAAAAGACAAGGATTGGCAAAGTGGATAAAAACTGACCCAGTTATATGCTATCATTAAGAAACTCATGTAAAATATAATGATACTAGAGGTGTGGTGCACGAATTAATGCACCAGTGGGGTCCCTTGGCCTGGCTTGCAGGATTGGGCCAAAACCAGCTCTCTCACATCCCCTGGATTGTGAGAGGGTGCAGGCCAGGCTGAGGGACACTACTGGTGCATGATCTGGGCTGGTGAGGATGTGGAAGGTTGGCCATCTGAGGAAGGACTGTGGCCTGTCTCACTCAGTCTCAATCAGCTGGACCCCAGGAGCAAGCTAACCTACCAGTCAGAGTGTCTGTCCCCCTGATGGTCAGTGCACATCATAGGGAGCAACTGAGCGGACTTAGCATATCATTAGCATATTATGCTTTGATTGGTTGAACAGCCTATCATTCGACCGGACACTTAGCACATTAGGCTTTTATTATATAGGATAAGCAGATTAAAGGTGAAAGAATAAAATAAGATATATCATATAAGCATTAGTCAAAAGAAGGCAGAAACAGCCGTATTATATCAGATAAAATAGTCTTCAGAGCAAAGAAAATTTCCAGAGGCAGAGAAGGACACTCTATAATGATAATAGGATCAATCCATCAAAAAGACACAGCAATCCTAAATGTGTATGTGCCAAACAATAGAGCCACAAACTGTGTGAAGCAAAAACTGGTAGAACTGAAAGGAGAATTGGACAAATCCACAACGGTAGCTGAGGACTCCATTCCCACTTTCTCAACAGTTAATAAAACAACCAGACAAAATCAGCAAGGACACAGAACTCTGTGAAGTCACCACCACCAGCAAGCAAGCTCTTGTCTATATTATATTCCATGAAACAATACCAGAACACACATTATTACCAAAGGCCCCAGGATATATACCAATATTGGCTATATCTTTGGCCATAGAACAAAAGTTTCAAAGAAAAAAAGTTTAAAAGAATTTGAAATCACACTGAATGTATTCTCTGACAACAATGGCATCAAACCACAATCAATAAGAAGGAAATCTCCAAACACTTGAAAACTAATATACATCTAAATAAACAAAAGGTCATCGAGGAAGTCTTAAGGGGAATTTTAAAAACACATGAAATGGAATGAAACATCAAAGCACTAAATGTCTACATTAGCGAAGAGGAAGGCCACTCAGGAAACTGCTTGGTAGTTTCTTTAAAAATTGTACAGGCATCTTCCATGCATCTTAGCCTTTCTATTGCTAGGCTCTATCCCAGAGAAGTCCAAGTATGTTCACACGAAGACTTGTATACAAATGTTTAGAGCAGTTTTGTTTATAATAACCAAAAACTGGAAACATTCAGATGTCCTTAACAGGTGAGTGGTCACACAGTCTGTGGCACATCCACACCATGGAATGCAATAAAAAAAGGGTGAACTATTGATACCAGAGAATGCTGCTGAATGAATTAAAAAAGCCAGTTCCTAAAGGTTACATACTTATGGATGAAGTGACAAGATTTTAGATGTGGAGAACAGGTTAGTAGTTGCCAGGGATTAAGGAGATCATAGTGAGAGGGATGTGACCTCAGGGGTCATTGTGGTAAAGTTCTGTATGTTGACTGTATCAATGCTAATATCCTCGTTGTGGCATTGTATTATCATTTTACAAGATGTTACCATTGGGAAAAACTGGCAAAGGGTTCATGAGATCTCCGTCCTCTTTCTTACAACGGCATGTGAATTTACAATTACCTTAAAAGAAAAGGTTTAATTAAAATGATCAGTACTTTGTTCAAAGAATGTATTTTATTATTTATACAACCACTTGCATTCATTGTGAACTACTGTCCTAGAAGTTTAAGCAAGTAATTTTGTACTTAACTTTTTTTTTATTTTGAACTACTTTGAGACTTACAGAAAAACTGCAGAATAATAGTTTCCATATATCCTTCACCTATATGCTCCCGATTATAAACATCTTGTATAAACACAGTACAATGATCAGAATTGTGAAATTAACATTGTTCTAATACCAGTCACCAAATTCAAATGTCCCATTCAAATGTCACGAGTTTTTCCATTAACGTTCTTTTATTATTTTTTGTTTTGTTTTGTTTTGTTCCAGGATCCCATTCAGGAACCCACACTGTATTTAGCCGTAATTTCTCCCTGTCCTCTGACTGGCTCCAATTGTTCCTCAGTCTCTCCTTGTCTTTCCATGACCTTGTCATTGCCAAAGATCAGTTGTTTTAGTAAATGTTCCTTATTATAAACCTGTCTGGTGTTTTCATGTGATTTGATTGAGCTCTTGCTCTATGAAGCCATCTTGGAAGCTTCCAGATGCTGAAATTAGGAAAGTATTCCTAGGGAAAGGGAGAGGTGAGAGAGCTCATTCCCTAGGTTCTGTAGAAATACATACATGTACAGTGCACGCACAACACTCATTTACAGGACACTCTCCAAAACACCCAGCCAGGTATGTTGCCTGCCTATGGTGGATAGAGCCATAGTCCCTCCTTGCAGAAATACCTTCAACCACTAGGCGGCGCCTTGGTTCTTCTCAATGGCAGCATTTTTGCTGGTTAGCACCAGGAGTCAGCTCTAAAAGCCTTTAAGTGAATCCTTCTTTCTCAACCTACCGCGCCTGAGTGTGAAAGCCATTTCCCCACCTGATTCCCAGGCATGATGAACCTGAGCCTTCCCTTTGCCCGCGGAGATTAATTTCCTCGAGATCTTCATTGCACTAAATGTATTTAAATGCGCGCTGTTTAAAGCTCGGTGCTGCAAAATGCCATACTCAAGACATATAGATTAAAACCTTAACTTTACTGCGGGAGAAGGAGGAAGGGTGGCAGGGAGAGAGGGGGGACCTTCTCTAGGGTAGGCCCAGGGTGAAACTGAGGACCCAAGTCAAAAGCTTTCCTTCCACAAGTCAGCTCAACCCTGGCTTCACCTTTCCCAGAAATGCATTGCCCTGGGCACAGCCATTAACCTTTCTAAGCCCCAGTCTCCTCATCTGTGTTCATCCGTACAGTGAAGCAATCCCTGGGAAGTATGGCTTTTACGTGTCTAACACTTGGAAAGCACTGGGTGTTGTGTCTAACACACAGTAGGCACAAGCCTCGGGATTGTACTTAGTTATTTATTTTGCTTCTTTAGAGCCAGAGATGGCATTGGTCCTGGCTCTGTGGCCCTTGTCTTCTTCCCTGCACCAAGGTGCTCTCCCTGTGCTCTGGGAGGTGGGTGTCAGGGGCACAGGCTCAGGAGCCCAGCGGCCCGGGTCCCCGGCCCCGCTCCACCACATCCCAGCTGTGAGACCTTGGACACGTTTCCGAAACGTCCTGAGCCCCAGTGGCGTCATCTGCAAAGGAGAAGAAGAAGAATAGCACCTTACCTCACCGGGGCCATGTGCGGGTCCACTGAGTCATCACATACATTCAGGAGAACAGTGCAGGCATCCTCGGAGAGCCGGCAGGTTCCGCTCCAGAGCACTGTAATGAAGCCCGCCTCGAGCCGAGATTGTTTTCACGGGGGAGGGTGTTGCTCTCAATTTGTAAAAAATACACAGCGACACCTGTGAAGTGTAACGCAGAGACGCGCAATCAAATACGTACCTGTGCCTGCCTCGCACTGTAGTACAGGTGTTGGCTGTTACTATTATTCCAGGTTAATTCACGTATTTTCAACTGTTAGCTGGCTCCACACGCAGAGAGGGGCTTGTCTTGCCTCCCCCAGCCCCATCCCGTTGTCTCAGTGCCATGCTCAGATTTTTGAACTTCTAGAAGCCCCTAGGCAGGCCTGCCTCCTCCCAATGGCATCTCTCCATGTTAACTCCCCTTCTTTTACTTATTCAAATTTGCCCTCCTCGTACCCTGCTTTGTGGCTGCTGCAGGAAATGGAGAAAACCAGCAAATTCATGTGAAGATGCTAATGGCTGGACATACGTTCCAGGGGCCAGAAGTCTTGTTGGTCTTCTGCACGCCGTATCCCCAATACCTAGCAGGTGCTGAGCGTAAAGGGGCTCGGTAAAGAGCCGTGGCGTGCCATAGGGACCAGGAGGAGCACACGGCCTCAGGTGAAAGTAGTGCATCTTGAATGGGGGAGTTCAGACATCTTGACAGGCCGGAGAGGACCATGTGGACCGACGACAGGGTGTCCGGCCTGTGTCCCTCAGACCACAGTGCCAGGGGACGTTCTACTTCAGGCACCTGTATTCCTAAAGACTTTTTCTTTTGAAGTGAATTTTGACTTTCAGAAAAGTTGCCAAGAAAGGTGCCCGTTTTTCAGCTTCCCTGGATGTTCGTGTTAACATCTGACATACTCACAGTGATCCACACTGTGAAATCAACATGAATGCTTGGATGTTACGATTGATGCTATTAATGAATGAAACTCCAGGCCTAATTTGAATTTTACCAGTTCTCCTACTACCATGCAACTCAGGCTGCGGTTAACCGCCTCAGCCTCCTCCAGCCAGTGGACCCCCCCCCCCACCCTCAGTTTTTCCTCATCGTTGGTGACCTTGCCACTCTTAAAGAATCCCGGGTAGATGCCTTATGGAATGTCTGTCAGTTGGGTGTTGTTGGCTGTGTCTCACTATTAGATTGAGTTGTGGATTTTTGGCAGGAATACCACAAAGCGATGTGACCTTCTCAGCATCAGTATCCGGGGGGACTCCATGTCAATATGTCTTATTATTGGTGATAATTAACCTCGATCACTTGTTCAAGGTGGTGGTGGCGGCTGGGTTTCTCTACTGCAAACTTATTCTTTTCCCTTTATAAGGAATGAATACCTTGAAGGAGACAGTTTGAGGCGATGCAGATATTCTCTTTTTCCTCAGACCTTCTCGCACTGATTTGAGCATCCCATCGGTAGATGTTGCCTGTAATAATTTTCACGGTGGTGTTGGCCTAGTGGTGATTTAAAAAAAATGTATATTTCTCATTTTGTCTACATTTATTGATTGGAATTCTTCTGTAAAGAAGAGCCGTCCTTTCTTCCCCACTTGTGTATGCAAGTAGAAAATTTATATCTGTATAAAGTCATGGATTTTTATGTCATCAGTACAGATGGTCATCCAATATTTACTTTATTTCTCAATTTGTTCCAGTGTTGGCCAATGGGGATTGGCTTTAAGTTGGCTGTGTGTCTGTCCTGTGCCTCATCCTTTCTGGAGCTTTCATCAAGCTTCATGTTGGTAACCACAGAGGTCACCTGGGCATCTCCCCGCTCTACGCGCTCAGGGGGCACACTGTGGTTAGGAGTGGTAGGGCTAAGAATTGTCTGAATGTCTGTTCTGCTCTCTGCTAAGGTACCATGCTGCCTCTTCACACTTCAGAGTCTTTGTTTACCAAGAAATTCACATAACCCCACGCATCGCTCTGATCCCTAGGGCTCAGCCAGCCACCGGTTGGCTGGCAGGCCAGGGGCAGGGTCTCACCCCACTTCTGCTTGACAGCTCCTAGAGTCACTGTCATGGAGGGCTGGGCTTTGCTGGGGGCCCTTTACCTCTTCCTCTAACCCCCGGCAAGCAGTCAGGGACAGTAAATCGTTAGGTTATTATTATCGATGTTATTATACTACTGTCAAAGTTAGCATCTCACTTTTCAGCTAGTGTAGTCAGCCAGGGCTTTTTTTAAAAAAATACATTTTATTGATTTTTTACAGAGAGAAAGGGAGAGGGATAGAGAGTTAGAAACATCAATGAGAGAGAGACATGAATCAGCTGCCTCCTGCACGCCCCCTACTGGAGATGTGCCCGCAACCAAGATACATGGCCTTGACTGGAATCGAACCTGGAGCCTTTCAGTCTGCAAACCGACGCTCTATCCACTGAGCCAAACCAGTTTCAGCAGGGCTTTTTTTTTTTTTAAGTGGAGGTGAACGGGATTAAGAAGTACAAATTGCCAGTTATAAAAATAGGCATGAAGATATAAAGTACAGCATAGGGAATAGAGTCAATAATGTTGTAATAACTATGGATGGTGTCAGATGGGTACTAGAATTATCGGGGCGATCACTTCACGAAATATATAAATGTCTAATCACTATGTTGTACACTTGAAACTAATATAATACTATATGTCAACTGTAATTAAACATAAATTAAAAGAAATAAAGCATTTTAAAAACTTAGGCTCAACTTATTTCTTTCTCACGCAGTATGGTTTGAAAGCAGATGAAGCTTGTCAAAAGAGCCTGAACATTTATGTAGGAAATGTTTTTTTTTTCTACAGAGAGACAGGAATAAGTGAAAGGCTATTATTAGGAAAGATCAAGACATCTCCACAGTGTGGAAGACTTTACAAGAAAATTGGCCTGGCCCTAGCTGTTCGGCTCAGAGAATAGAGCATCAGTCTGCGGACTAAAGGGTCCCAGGTTCCATTTCTGTCAAGGGGACATGCCCGGATTTCGGGCTCGATCCCTAGTAAGGGGCGTGCAGGAGGCAGCTAATCAATGATTCTCTCTCATCATTGATATTTCTATCTCTCTCCCTCTCCCTTCCTTTCTGAAATTAATAAAAAAATATTTTTTTAAAAATTGACCTGGACTCTTTACAAAGTCAGTGTTGTAAAAACATTGAAGAAACATTTGTAGATTAAAAGAGACCAAAGAGACATAACAACCAAATACAACGTGTTGATCCTTGATGGGAATCCTGCTTTTTAAAAAGTTTTAAAAATCATTTAGGGGACAGTCGAGGAGATGTGAATTTGGACCGGATATTAGACACCAGCGAATTATTAATTTTCTCAGGAACAATGAATACTTCTTTAGTGTATGCCCATGCAATATTTGGGAATATCTATGCTAAAATTTACTTGTTATTTATCTGACATTCAAATTTAGCTGAGAGTCCTGGTATTTTTTTTCTAGTAAGAACTAATTTTTTTTTATTATCTGAAGTTTTACATATGTGGAAGTCCTGGTATTTTTATTATTATTATTTTTACAGTAAAACCTGGATATATGGACTAATTTAGGTGAGGGAGTGTCCATTAAAGCTGAACGTCTGTTATGTAATACTAGAGACCTGATGCATGAAATTCATTCAAGGAGAGGCCCTTGCGGAGACCGGTTTGGCTCAGCGGATAGAGCGTCGGCTTGAGGACTGAAAGGTCCCAGGTTCAATTCTGGTTGGGGGCATGTACCTTGCTTGCAGGCACATCTCCACTGTGGGGCGTGTAGGAGGCAGCTGATCGATGTCTCTCTCTCATCGATGTTTCTGACTTTCTATCTCTCCCTTCCTCTCTGTAAAAAAAATCAATAAAATATATATATAAAGGAGAGGCCCTTGCAGCCTCGGCCCCTGCTCACTGGTCATTCTGCCATGGGGTCTAATTAGCATATTAGCTCTTCATTATATAGGATAGTAGGTATTGCAAATCAGTATGTTAACAAATGGACAAATTAGTTAAGTTTACCTGTTTTTCTTCATTGTAATTAAAATTAAGTATGTATGAAAAGCTTAATGTCACAGGAAAGGTTTATATGTATATATTGCTGTAATTTTAAATGTATATGAATAGGTCTAGTAAACTCCTGTATTTGCCAGGTACAGGGGGTAAACAAATGCATGTGGCTTTAGCACACATGAACATCATCCGGCCCCTGTTAAAACAACTGAAGAAAATCAGGCCACAGGACAACAGAATCAATTACCTCTCCAGATGCAGTGTGATCACGTGCTAATCATTTGCTGAACATTGTTTAGGAGTGCTGACTCTTGGATTTAAATATGTAGGCTATAGTTGTTAATATATGATATTTATTTATGTTGGTGAAATAACTACAGTGTTTTTTCTAACTTACGACCTATTCCCTAAAATTTGTTAAATATAACAGTGAATTAATAACAAAAATAACTTTTTGTTTAATTATAAGCAAACCCTGGTTAAAGTCATTTTAAAATTAGCAGGGATTAATTTTCACATATGACATACGATTGGAAAATTTGTCTGCTAAATCTGAAGTCCATTAAAATGAAGTCCGAAAAATCAAGGGTTTACTCTATTACTGTTTTTTGTTAAGTCTGGCAACACTAGACCGAGATAATAAACAGATATAAATTTTTTAAATTAAAAAAATATAACACACGAAACAAAAATGCCTCAAGCAGAAGCTTCTAACTACCCAAGCAAGGTCTCATTGGCAATAGGACTCACCATTCCTGGGCTCCTTTCTGAATGTGGGCATTGTTTTAACACCTATGGGAGCTGCCTGTGGCTTTAATGACATTACAGTAGAGAGAGCCAAAATCCTCCAGGCTTCACATGACTTATTCTCCTCCTCCTCCCTTCTGCACCCTAAGGATATAAAAAATTGGAAAGACTTCCATTACTCCAACTTCCAGAGCTTAGAGAAGACAAGTATGTAAAGGGTACCGTCGGAAAGAGTCCATAAGAAAAGTTTTTTTCAATGCTACCTTCATTCTAGTGAGCAAAATCAAGATGAACATATCACAAGTATGAAAGCAAGCAATATGTAGAAGATAAAGGATGGACAAAGAACGCTGCCTGGAAGAAAACCCAAAGAATAAAAGAAAATTCCCTCCAGTCATTTTGAGGGTGTTTTTGTTTAGTTGGCTGTTCTCCAGATTGTTATAGCAATAAAAGAAAAAGAAAAGAATCAGCCTTGGATCTTTGATTAATTCTCCACTTCTGAGAATTACTGCTTAAGGAGCAAATCAAAGAAGTGCCCCAAACAAACAGAGAAACAAAAAAATTATATATATTCAGGGATATTGGTTCTACTATTGCTTACAATAGTAAACAACAAGATTTATATAGTCAGAAATGGGTTGAGTAGATAATAGAAATTTATACCTTGGCATACCATGCAGTGTTGAGAATGAAGATTGGAATCTGCATTGTCTATTTCTGATTAAAAATAATTGTTATGGAGCAACTTTGTAAAGGAAAACCTTTTTTTATGTTTGATCTGCCTACCTGTGATTATATGCTTTTGTTCATAAAAGTTCTGGAAGAGGTGTTTTCTCAAGAAGTTAGCAATGGCTCCCATGTCTTTTGATGGGATTTCTAAATTTTCCACCCTTCTCCACACTTTTCTGTACTGAGTTGACTTTTAAAAAAACACACCACATCACATATGTATTGATTTCATTAAAAACAAAATAAAAAAAAAAATCCCACAAACTTGTATCTCCCTTTGCCTTTTGTTGAGCTCAGTGGACTTGCACAGTACCTGAAGTTCTCCAGGGTGAGGGAGACCGGATGGAATGAAACCAGGTCCCAGTAGCCTTGCAATGAAAGGCCAAACACCTTGCTGGGCCTCCTGACAGTTCTGAAACCCAAGCCCTTGGGATGTCTTAGCGCAGCTGATTGGCACAAAGCTACGGATGACCAGCTGGACAGGCAGCTGTTGGGACATGGGACTTGTGACAGATGAATTGTTTTGGAAAGCAGAATGGGGCCGTGAAGAGTAAGAACCCAGCAAGTTACTGGCCAGACCATCGTAGACCATTATTTCTCCTCACTAGCCTCAGTTTCTCTGTCAGTGAAACAGAGTTAATGGAACCTACATTATAGGGTTATTGTATTATTGTAGGGACCAGATACAATAATATATGTAACAGATAGTCAATAAATGTCCATTTCCCTCTTCAAAGTCTTTTTATTGCGTAGCTAAAATTAGATTTTTCATTTTATTGATGACTGAGTCTTGGATGGAGGGCAAATTTATTTGGAAATGTTTATGGGAAGATAAATATTCTCCCTCACCCACACATCTAGCCTTTGACACATTCGAATTTCACCAGTGGTGGGAGTCTTACCACTCAACTATTTGTTTCAAGAACTTTGATTTCCTGGTGCATTATCTTATTTGATTTGTGGGAAACAAGAGACTTCTATTGTTATCTCTGACGGTGATTAAACAGTGGTCAGGAAATCAGACCGAAACGAAATGCTTTGCACTCAAAAGGCTGGCAATCAGCAAGGAGAGGTCAGAATGGTGTCTGCTGTCCGAAATGGAAGGAGGGTTTCACTTCCCCACAGGGTGGCAAACTTGCCGGCTTCTCGTCTCTGGGTTTCAGCTCCATTCCACAGCAGAGTCAGCCTGCTGCTCTGGGCGGAAACACAAGTTGAGCACATTTGGTTACTTCTGTTGTAGGCAGATCAGCAATTTGAATTTTTAAGGAATAATTAAGACCAGTGAACCAGCCCTCCGTGTTGTCTTTGGAGGGACCGTCTGTCCTAGGGAAGGACGGAAACATTCTCTCTCAGGTCAGCGGAACACAGGAACCCAGCACAATGAGGTTGCTCCCGGGGTCAGGCTTGCATACAACGTTTAAAACAAAAAAATATTTTATGGCAACTGGTATGTCAAAGCAGTGAGCTCCAAGAGCTGGGTTCCAGTTCAGGCCCCAAGCGTGTGGCCATGGAATCCAGACTTAAGCAGAACAAGGAACTCACCTGCACACGGTCCAGACAATTTCTCCCTCGGAGCACATCTGTGTTTCTGTAGGACATCTGTATTTCTCCTTGAGGTTAATGTATAGAAAAGACGGATACACACATGAACCTTGTTCTTAGGCCAGGTGCTTCAGAATTTTTAAATGCACGAGGTCCATGTCATAACTTTATCCCAAGTCAGAGTTCCTGGACCGGGCAAACTTCACCTCTGTCGGGTGGGTGGGCCTCTGAGGGGGCTTGACCTTCAGGAACATCCTCTGTGTGGGAGGAGAGGGAGGACGCAGCCTCTAGGGACTGGGTATGAAGCTGAGCACCATTAGTAAGTGAAGATGCTGATGAATTAACAATTTCCAAATGGCCAGGCCTTAAAGCTAAGCTCTTCCTAATGTTCCTCACTGGTAGCCATGGGATTAGTAGTAACTTGGCTCATACTGTGAATGACTGTGTGTGTGTGTGTGTGTGTGTGTGTGTGTGTGTGCATGCGCGCACAGGCGAACATGTGTGCGGGCACACACACCCATTAAGTGGAATAAGAGAACAGAAATAAAAGATTCCAAACAATTAATTGGCCAATTAGCTGTCCTCGCAATTATGGGAATGTGACATTCAGTTAAATACACAATGATCGCTTTAAATTAAATTGCCCATTTTGAAAGTGTCCTCCTGGCTCGGCTGCGATGCCAACTGGTTCTGACTGTGGTGCCTTTGCTTCTGAGCGGCAAGCACAATAGTTTCCCTCACACTAAGCCCGAGTCTGCTTTCTTCATTAACAAGTTTAAGGGGAGGAGAGGGGGGTGATTGGGAAATGGGGGCTCCGCTCGACAACCTTTTCAGTGATGTCTCAGGCCCGAGGGTGGCCAGCTGGGCCCCCACATCTGAGGAAGTGATGCCGCGGGGAGGCAGGGCGGGCCGGGAAGCCTGGCTCCAGCCAGGACATTTTATTGCGCAATCAGCTAAAGGTCCCTTTTCAAAGCAGGCTGGTGTGTGGACAGAAAGGAAAGGCAAGTGACTATGAGCAAAGTCTCAGGTCCCAGAGATTCAACACCACGAATGAGGTCTGGCTGGGATCTTACCGACGTGTCCCGCTGGCATCCAGAACCCAGGAAGGGGACAGAACCTGGAAACTCTGCCCCCTCCTCTGGGCTGTTAAGTCTCTGGCCTCTCGGATTGACC
Organism: Lasiurus borealis; assembly: GCA_004026805.1. Lineage (NCBI taxonomy): Eukaryota > Metazoa > Chordata > Mammalia > Chiroptera > Vespertilionidae > Lasiurus > Lasiurus borealis. The sequence goes on along the minus strand of PVJN01015750.1, from coordinate 22,602 downwards.
TGCCCCAGGATGCGCAAGAACCTCACTTTTCTCTGCATTCTCCCCTCCTGGCCCCATCCCCCCCCCCCCCACTGCCAACCCAGGAAGACAGCAACCCCTCAATACGATGGGGCCCATGGTTTCATCACACATCATTCTCACATCCTTGAGCTCAGAAAGAGGGGTAAGGGGAATCAGGATTTGGGGGGACACTGGGAACTCCTGAACAGGCGGGTCTCTGGTGCCTTGAGTGGCAGGCAGCTCAGATCCCAGAGCCGGGGAGACTCTGCACCCAGTGAACATTAACAGATGGGAGCCTCTCTGACAGGTGCCCCTGGGGTACCCACTCTCCTGCCTCCTGCCCTCTGAACTGTGCTCCTGACGGTCATTACAGGACATGGACCAGCACTTGCTGAAGAGCTAGGGGAGCTTCGGGAGCCGCTTTCTGCAGGCTCTGCTGCTTCCCGGCTGTGGGAACCTGGGCCGGTCACTTCCAGGTTGTGAGCAGCAGGGAGTCGGTCTGTGAAAGGGGAAGAGCATGGTGCCTGCTCCACAGAGAGGTTGTGAAAACGAAATAAGGAAATGCATGGGAGGGGCCTACCGCTGGTAAGTACTCAAAACTGGTAGCTCTTCTGACTACAGATTTATTATTTCTTTCTAAGGGATGGCTCAGGGGCAAGCCGAGGCCTCCAGAGAAGGTCCAGCAGCCCCTCCTCCTCTTTGCTGAGACCTGGGGCCCGGAGGCCGAGGCACAGGCTGATGGGCCCACTGTCTGACCCTCCCTGCACGTGGCCTTCAGAGAGGTTTTCCTAAAAATGGGGCTCCTAGTACTGGAAGCTCTTCAGTGGCTGCCACTGGCCACCGGACACAGGCAGGGCTTCCCGCGGGTCCCCCTGAGCCACCTGGCAGAGGTAAGGCTGGCAAGGGTTTGGGGGTCTGTAAGGGCCAGGGGCCGGGGTTCTGTCCAGGTCTAGGGAAGACTCAGGAACAGAAAGGTAGCAGATTTGGGGCAAGCATTTCAGGACCGGAGGCAGGCAGGGATGAGGGGTCTGCATGATGGCTGAACCTGAGAGTGACAGGTGATCCTGGGTAGTGGTTGAGGGGGAGGGGGGAGGTAGATTTTTGGCCTCTCTCTGTCCCATCCCCACATGGCTGCCATCCTCACTATGAATAGAAGTGTGGCAGCACCCGTGGTGGTTTCAGCCCTCACCACGGGCAGGTAATAGCTTTCGGTGCAAGTTAGAGAAACTCCAATTCAAAGGGGCTTGCAAAATAGGGATTTCCCCCTCCCGAGTCTAGAACTCAGAGGTGAGGCAGGCTGAGGGGAGGGACTGCAGGCGGCTCAGCGAGGCCATCAGGACCGAGGCGCTGCTTGTGTCTCGGCTCTGCCGTCCTAGCTGTGGACTCCCTCCCTCCTACGATGCTTTTCTTTTTTTAAAAAATATATTTTATTGATTTTTTTACAGAGAGGAAGGGAGAGAGATAGAAAATCAGAAACATTGATGAGAGAGAGACATCGATCAGCTGCCTCCTGAACTCCCCACATGGGAGATGTACCCGTAAGCAAGGTACATGCCCCCAACCGGAATCGAACCTGGGACCCCTCAGTCCACAAGCCGACACTCTATCCGCTGAGCCAAACTGGTCTCGACCTACGATGCTTTCTTCAGAGTCCAAGACGGCTGCCCGGGAAAATGGCCAGTACCTGCTTCCCTGGGAAGTGGAGGGTGGGCACCAGAGACCCCTGGCAACCATGCCAATCTTTCCCTCCAGCCTGGCCGGGCAATTTAGGGCACTCAGACCAGTACCATGGTTTCCCTCTGGAGCTGGGTAGATCCCAGAACAAACTCGAGACTCATTTGGAACACGGACAGGGGGACTGGGGATTGGGTACACAAGCTACCTCTCCACACTGCACCCGGGAGGCATGCCAGGTCTGCAGCACTGTGACATCCGAGCCTCTCGAAGACCCACGGCGACCCTGAGAGGTGGGCAAGGAAAGCGCTCAGAGAGGTTAAGCCATGGATTCGGACGCACACAGGCAGAGGCTCAGCAGCGAGTCTCTCTTTGCTCAGAGCTTGTTTGTGGTCGAGCATCGGATGGAGGTCTGGAGGGCAAGCTGGAGGCCCGTGGGTGAGTGAGTTGCCTGTTCTGCCTACGATTGGACTGATAGGTAACAATCCACTCGAGAACAACCCGGCCCAGCCGGTGTGGCTCAGTGTCAACCTATGAACTAGGAAGTCCTGGTTTGATTTTCAGTCAGACACATGTCCATGTTGCGGGCTTGATCCCCAGTGGGGGGCATGCAGGAGGCAGCTGATCGATGATTCTCTCTCATCATTGATGTTTCTCTCTCCCTCTCCCTTCCTCTCTGCAATCAATAAGGATCTATTTTTAAAAAGAAAAAAGAATGACCCCGCAATGTGCTTGATGCCCCAGCAGCCCTCTGGCACTGGCACTCCCTGCCCCCAGCCCTGCTGCCTGCCCACAGGCCTGCTTTGCCATGTTTCCCCCTTCCTGCCTCCCTGTGACCTTTGTCCCAAGACTCCGCAGTATCAGAGAATGACAAAGTCCTCCCCGTGTGGGTGTGACAGGCAGGAGATGGGAGAAGGGTGGGAGGAAGGACACGCCTGTGCAGAGAGGCGGCGGCAGCTCCCCCTGGCACCCTGGCAGGGAAGCCCTCTGGGTGGACTGGCCCGGGTGTTGCCGGCTGGAACACCAACTCCATTAGGGCAAACACACTGACTGGCTCATTGGAAGATCGGGTTCCTCCCAAGATATCACCTGAGGATATTTAAAAAATAAAAAAAATAAATAAAACTGAATCTGAGCCCCAGCTTCCTCCATCACTGATGAAGTGACCTTAGCAGGTTCCTTCTCTGGCTTCTAGAAATGGGGGAGGGGCGATCAATTGACACTAAGCCCCCTGGTAGCTTAGTTTCTGTGAATTTTATGAGCTCCTTCCTTCTCCTATAGCCAGGGTTATAACCACGTCCCCACCGTGGTCGTGACTTTAAAAGGCTTTACGGAGGTGCACTTGGCCTAGAATGAACTCCCCGCCGCTATTTTTTCCTGGCTTCCAGGGGTCCCTCCCGTTACCCAAACGTCGAGACGAGGTCAAGAAGGGACCTCCAGGTCTGTGATGGGGAGAGAAGAAACGTTGCAGGGCCGTCACTTAAACATACTGACCGAATCTTTGGAATCTTGACTCTTTCTGCGAAGAAGCAGGTTTTGGCCAAGTCTGCCATGTTCCCCAGGGAACCAACAAGATGGATCGGATGAGCCACGGTGGCAGCATCCCACGTCCGGTCTGAGAAGCAACCTCACAGGCGTGCCTGCACCTCTTCTGAAACCCTGGAAAGTGGGGTGAAGCAGACTAATCCTCTGCTGTGACACAAAAGCGAGTCTCCCTGTCTATTCCGTGTTGCCACGGGCTCAGCCGCTCTGCACCCACTGGGAATAATGCCGTACGAGAGCGAGGATGAGGCAAGGACCCGCGGCCAGCTTCTCCTCTCCTGCACTTGTGGCATTTGGGGCCAATCACCTTGGTTGTGGGGCCACCCCTGCCCTTACCCGTTAGAAGTCAGCAGCAGCCCACCGCCAGGGGTGACCTCCGAAACCATCTCTGCAAGTTGCCGGATGTCCCCTGGGGTCAACCTTGTCCCATTTCGGTGTTTTGTCTCGCTTTCAAAGCCCTGCTCTGTTTTCTGGAAAAAGCAACTCAGGACTGTTGGTTTAGCCACTGTTGACTGTGTGGCCGCTGCACCCCAGGCACTGAGTTACTGGCCTTACCGACGGCATCTCTGACATCTCGCTGACCGTGACTCGTGGGCCTCTTACTTCTTCTGTTACTCCGAGAAAAATAAAACAACAGGCCTTTCCGTCTGTCTGGGGGAATGGCAGGTTTCCCTCTGCCTCTCCCCTGACCCAGCGAGGAGGAGGGCGAGTGTTGGCAGGGGGAAATCACCAGGGTCCTGGCCCTGTCACTTCTTAGGGTCCTCCTTGCCCTTTTGGAGGAGAACGATACCTGTTCGCCGGGCTGTGAGGCTTAGAAACAAAATGTGTGAGGGGAGGGAACACAGCCGCTTCTCGTACCGCTGCCTTCTCCATGCCGGGCTGCTGGCTCATAGCACATGATCGATACGTGCCTCTCGGATGCATAGGCTGATGGAGAAAACGCTGGGCATCTGTCAGAGGCACGGGCACCAATATGAACCCAATAAACAGCAGGCTGACCGTGTCTGCTATGCAGACGGGCCGAGGATGGAGGCACCAGCCGGCGTCAGATGCTTTGGAGAGCAGGCCACACACCATGGCCACCTCTGTCCTTGTGGAACGCGTGAGCCAGGAGGACGTTAACACAGTGTCACAACTCATCACATCATTGCCAGTGTGAAAACCACAGCAAAGCCGAGGTGCCACACACTCCCGCTGAAGCCACCCGGCCACGGGCCTCGCCTGGGGGACCGTGGTTCGCCGAGGATCTGGGCCCCGGAGAGGTGTTTCAGAGAGGTTTTCATTGCTTGTTAAGCTTAAAACCATGAACTTTAATAAAAGAAAACATGTCCATCGGGCTTGTAAATTCTTAATAGGAGTTAAAAGTAATTAGCTAGTCTGTTTGGTTCTAATTCAATCAGTGCTTTCTTTTATTAACTTCATCGTCGGTGAAGATGGGGACTGAGGTTTGTCTGCATCTGGAAAAGGTGGCTTTGCCCAGCGATGGATGGGTGACTGGACCACGGCAGCCACTTGTGCTGGCAACGCCGACAAGAGGCGGGCTCGGTGAGGCTGTAGGCGAACCCCGGCACGTTTCCCCTCTCTACCTGCCGAGCCTCGCTTTCTCCTAAGGCGTGGGGATGGCTTTGCAATGCAAGGCCGTGTAGGGAAAGGACCAGGTGTACTGTGTGGCACGAGGAGGGGTCAGTTCATGACGGTCCCCTCTTCCTTTTACCCTGGAGACAACCCCTCCCCGTCATATTCTCCGTGTCCCACTGAGGTCAGGTGACAGTGCTGGTGCTGGTGGCATCCTTGCCGGGTCTGAGTCAGACTGGGAGCTCCTGAAGGGCCAGGGCTGTGATCCCTCCCCAGAGAGCCCCTCAGTGCCCTCCCTGTCCTGTTCGCTGGTGCTGCCGAGGTTGACATTCCCAGGCTCGCTGGCAGCGGGCTTTGGCCAGTTTCTACCAGTGGGAGCACTGATGGGAGGTTGGAAAGTGGGAAGAAAGGAGGAGCCAGGGTGTTCCCGAGCCCTCGCTCTTCTGGGCTGGGCTGCTTGTTTGGCAGGGGCTGTGTCTCCTCTGATAACCAGGCCCCGCCCTGCCTGGCCGTGGCCTCACCACACTACCTTCCTCCCACCTCCCTCTGTGCCCCGAGGGTGGTCCTGGCAGCCTCCCGCTGTGGCTAAGCTCTGAGCAGCTTCTCTGGCTCCTATTGGGCTGCTAAGCTTTTCCGTCCCTGCGAGCACCTCCCTGCTCTGCATTCCCTCCACGTGGACTGCCTCGCGTGGCTGTTTCCCCGGCGGGAGCCGGTGGACGCCTCTGACCACAGAAGGAGCTCGCCGCGCTCCTATGGGCTGGGTGCATTTCCTGCTCAACTAGTCCAGAAAAAGGCGGATTTTGCCCGCCTTCTCCAGGCCTTCTCCTTGGCCTCACCTCACCCTCCAGAACCTTAGCAATCTAGAAGCCTGAGGAGCAAGCAACTCCAGGGAGGGCCAGCCCCAGAGAACCGGCGACCGAATCGTTAACGCTCTTGAAGATTCTGTCTGGTTCATTACTGATTCGTTTCCTCAAGCCCCGGCTTCTAATTGGATCCATCTACAGAGCAAGTGTAATCAGTGAGCCAAAATTAAATATCCGCACCTCTGCCCTTCTAATCGGTCACAGATCACAAGTATAAAGAGCCGGTTCAAGTGGAAGGCTCGGCTCCAGGAGCCCAGCTCTGCCATCAGTCCTGGCAGGCTCGGCACGGAGGCAGGACCTAACACCTCCCTTCCCTCCTCCCGCCTCGGCTGGGGATTCAAATGAGTCACTCTCAATGAGGTCCTGCCTGCAGCTGAATTAGTCTTGAAGGAGACTCTCAGGGAATGCTGATTTCAGAAAAACACAGCCTGATTACAGATGAGAGGGAGGGAGCGGCATTGGTGGTCTCCTGAAGGTGCCGGGGCTCTGGGACCTTCAAGGTTAGGTCTGGAGGTCCAGGAATGGGCGGGCCACCCAGTTTCTGCCCAGGCCCCCTCCTTCGCCAAGGTGTCTCAGAGTCTGGAGACAGAACCACCTGGGTTTTCATTCTGCCTCCGTTACTTACTAGCTGTGGGGTCAGGAGGAATGTTGGTCCTGGTCTGAGCCTCAGTTTCCTCATCTGTAAAATGGGCTCCTCTGTCCTAGTCCTAGAAAGACCTCAGGACAGAAAAAAATGCACCACAAAGAGCCTAACCTGGGCCCCCCTGCCCGGACCCAGGCCAAGCTTCTACAGCACCTGTAGCCTGTTTGCTCTGTGCTGAGCTGGCGAGTCATGGGCATGAACCTTCCTGTGCTTTGCGGGAGGTGGGTTCAAACCAGAGAAAGCCCCTGGGCCAGCCTCGGCTGCTGTTGCTCTGGTTGAGGTCTGTACAGCCCCGTTCCCGTCTCTCCTCCTCCTTCCCCTCCTTCTCCCTCCCCTCCCATCCTTCCTCCTGCTCCGCCCTTGCCTTCTTCTCCGACTCCTTTCTCCCTCTCCCCTCCTTCCTCCTCCTCTTTTTTCTCCTTCCCTTTCCCTCTCCTCCTCCCCTCACCCCCGATGACATCATCGCTTCCTGGCCTCAAAACTGTCTGTGGAGGCCTGGCTGCTCCTTCCTCCCCAGCCCCGCCAGGGGAGGACACACGAAGGGGGTGACGTTTAGCCATTGGAGGGTGACGTGGGTGGTGGGGAGAGGGCATGTGGCCTGTGCAATCGTTGTTCTGTTACCTGGTGTGCAAGGCCTAACCCAGACCCCTCCGCACCCTCCCCCTTCCCCTTCCCACTGCTAAGCCCTATGGAGTATCATCCTTCTCCCTCTCCCTCAAGCTCGCACCCATCTTTATCGACCCACTCCCGTGTGAACTTCATGCAGCCATCGCGCAGGGCAGGACTCCTTCAATTGCCCTTAACTGGGAATGGAACCCAAGACCCTTTGGTGAGAGGGCTGATGCTCTGACCATTGAGCAGCCCCGGCCAGGGCCTCAGTGGGTTTTCAAGGTTGACCATGTTCACTCTGTCCCCAGCAGCCTTTGTCAGTGCCTCGGGGGAGCACTCCTGTCGTGGTTTGGATTTGAAATTGGCTGAGGGAACAGAAATAGGCCGGCAACTTGTCCTCTCTCAGCCACAGGGAGCACAGGGCTGGAAGGCAGGCCTGGCCCCAGACGTGGGCCCTGGTGAAACAGGTGCCTCAGATTTGATGCTTCTGGATTGAGATGCACCTTTGTTGAAAAGGAATAATCAGCAGAATGAATATAGCTCCGATGGGCCTTTCACACTGTATGTAAACGAGTTCACAGAGAAAATCCCTGTGGGAAATGGGAGTTTTAAATGATAGTGTTGGTTCTCTGCAATTGAAAAAGTGCTGCCCGGCGGGTGAAAGGCTTCAGGGTAAAGGGGACCCAGGGTTCAAGGCTGGGCTTTGCTGCAGGTCTGTTCACAGCTATGGAGACACCAATTCTTGTGAATTTCTAAGGCAGAGATAAGTTCTCAGCATTCCTGAGGTTTATTTGACCATGAAGCTTGTCACAGAATCTTGGTGGGGGCTAGCAGACCCTAGAGTACATTTGTAAACCCTAGGGCCAAAAATCACTAGTGAATATAACCCCCTACAGAGACAGAGAACTCTGTCTCTGTAGGGGGTTATATTCAGCATAATGGTCCCCAAGGAGCTGTCAGACATGATTTCATTCAATAAGATTTCTCCAGGGACAAAGGAGAGGGTCACTTGGGATGGCGGTGGGCAAGAGCAAGACTGGGGGCACCAACAGGGGGACCTGGGCCCCTGGAGAAGCTCCAGGGAAGCTGGGGACAAGGCCCCACCTCAACAGCCCCTCCACTAGGTTCCTGCTCTGCCACAGTGGGTGGGCTGCACCTCCTGAGCCTCCCAACCTCCCCACGTCTCCAGCCAGGCACTTCCCTGGCTTTCTTGTGCAGGAACGTGCATGGTTGTGGGAGAACACAGCTTTCCAGGAGGCCCCTGTCAGGGCTGTCTGTCCGCAAGGGTTTGGGCCAAAGCTGGCCCTGGGCCACACGGCCAGATTGCAGCCTCTCTCTGCTTCCAATAGCATTTAGGATGCTCAGATCAATAAATGATCTGATCATTCACATCATACCGGAGTGTGCTCATCCCACATGCTAACACTCTTGGAATAAACCAACTTTCTAGGGCAATGCTTGCCTAATGGTGGGATTGCAGGCGATGAAGGTGACGTCGTTGACCTGAGGTACCTTCCCGGGACCCCGTGAGTGATCCACCATCAATGTATCCCTCTTAACTACTTTGCTTTTTCAGGTGCACCACCGAATTTCTGTATCCGGCAGGAAAATACAATGCTTCTCAGAGTTGTGAACCTCATGTTCTGGAACCACCAGGAGGCCTTGGAGGTACTGACCTATCACACTTGGGGCCCATTCGTCTGGACTCCTGGGCCTGTGGGGGGAGTAATCCACATAATGACCAGAGGTCGCAATAACCAGGTCCCATTTCAATCATTTTTTTATGCATTAACTTGTTCACGCCTCCTGCTGGGAAGTGCAAGAGACTTGGTTGGAAAGTTGTGAGGAGGACATTCTGATAAAAGGAAAGTGTGTGGAATGCCAACTGCCCTGTTTGTTGGAATTCTGACTTAGCGGAGACTTAGGGGAGTGTCGAAGGTGGGGCCCCTAATTATTTCCTTGACCTTTCTAAACAAGTCTGTGCAGACTCCGGGTGTTTACAGGAATCCTTATGCTTAATCCCTGGGTGCCCTTGCCTAGAGGACAATGAAAACATGTGTCCTCCCAAAATTACTCACCCTACTGATTGTATCGAAAGATAAACATTCTAATAAAGGCCTAAGTAGGCAGGCAATAGAGGTTGCTCGGGCTACTAAAGCCAGGGGCCCTTTAGCTTTCTCTTGCACAAACTGTGTCCGAGTAATCTGTTCATCCATCGTTTAGGGGCCCCCAGGACTGAAGGGCAGAGGGCTGGCCTGGACCAAGAGCAGCTGGCATTGCAGACTGCAGAGACCTTTAGAAGTAGCTCTGCCCAGGTTGCTCAGGCAAAGGACAAACCAGAAGGCATATGCATCTTAAAATAGAATCTTAGAGAAACAGATGTGCTATCTAAAGGAATGAATCTCAAATAGGCAATGTTCCAGAATTAGGAGGAGATACTATGTTGGCCAGAGAACATTTCCAGATAAAACAAACGCCCCAAACAAACGAGCTAACAGAAAACCAACAAACAGGCTACATTAAAATATAAACAACAACAAAGCCCACACAGAAAACCACGGGCAAGGCAGTCACCTCTTGTGCTTAGGGATAAAACTGACAGTTCTACAAATACAGGGAGAGAGAGAGATAAAGGATTTCAAAGTATGGGAGTGACTTTTGTTCTTCATTTAATGCCATGTTTCAACGAAGGAAGAATATGTTTGCCACTGGTACACATTCATTACGTTTAAAACCCGCCCAGATGTCTTAACAGGCTCTGTCAGGAGTGGGAGGGTCCCCACGGCTTCCTGTCAAAGCTGGTGAAGAACCCTTCACTGTGAGTGTGGAGCAGCCCCCTGAAGGCCATCACTTCTTTTTGAACACTTGTCGGCACACCTGGTCACCGCACGTCAGCTCCTGCAACATCAGAAAGTGGGTGAGTGATGAACAAGCTGGGTCTTCCTTCTGCCCAGCCCCTGGCTTTCTTGTTGTCTGTGATTTGGGGGCAGTCATGGGGAGAGGGAGGTGACTGTAATAAAGAGGACACTTATTCTGGGCAAAGTGTATCTCATGGATCCAATCAGCTGGCATGCCCTGATTTGACTTTGAATTGAGCTTGAGCAACTATAAAAACCAAAACTTTGAAGAAATCACCCTCTTGGGTGGGATTTCTCCTACTTTCATGATTAAAGCAACATCACCTAATTTATAAAGGGCAGCAAAGCCACGAAGAAGAGGGGGATCTAGTGGGGAGGAGCATTTGGAAGGCCAGGGCCTAGGAAGATGCTTGGTGGTGGCCCGTGTGGCTTGGCCTAGTGGTCTTTGTGGCCTTGGGAGATCAGAGCGTTGGTTGGTCTTGGCCCAGGCAAGGAAAGGGTGTGGGTTGCAGATAAGATGCTGTTTTTCATCCAGACAGAGAGAGCCCTCCAGCCTTATCTGTAACTCACGACCCTTTAAGGGAGGAGAGAAAAACACGGGTGTGGGGAGCACCGTGAAATCATTGCAGTGGACGATGGATCCATTCTCTTTGCCACAGGGACCGTTGGGTTTTGCACTACAATTAAAATGATCCATCACCCAACCTGGAGCACGTGGGGAAAACCTCCGATGAGAAAACACTGAGCGTGCCTCCCATCTGTCACCCATCAGTTGACATTGCCTCTGGAACAAAGCTCTCAGGTGAGGCAAGGCTGACCTGAATACTGAGGGCACAAGGTGACCTGAATACTGACATTGGGGCCAGGCGCCTGCTGGATTCTACAGATAAATGAACGAATGAAGTGCCATTAGTTGAATGAGCCATAGATTTAACAAACGAGTGACTGAATGCATGAAGGCGCGGAGAATTTTTCACTGTTTGAATGTTTGAGCCACACATTGCCTTGAAGACTGAAGAGTAAAAAATTAAGCTACCTACACAGTCATAGCTCAAGGATATCAGCAATGGTACCTACTGCACTAGTCCTGAATAGCCTAAAATAGTTTGGCATCCGGCGGACACAGCTTATGATGAGAGGCCGGTGCCTGTGGCCTACAAGCAGTCCATGGGCTCAGCTGCCTCCTGTCTGTTCCACCTGCACCCCAACCTCTCTTTTCCAAGCTCACAGAACTGCGAGGAGGCCTGGTCCCGCCCTCTCTGGGGACATCTTAATTCTGAGCCTCACATTTCTCTCCAGCTGCTCTTTACAGGTTCCCTGCCTTTCTCCCTGGATCTCAGCTCCCTAGCTCAGCATTTTGGACTTTCATTTTAACGGCAGCCATTCACAGGAACGGCCAGATAGATTTCTTCCTGGAGACCCCGGAGCCAGACAGGAATGGCTTTCTGACTCTATTGACCACACGCGTTTGGCCGGAGCTCAGAGTGGGGGGAGGAGGGCAGGGCCGTTTTTCTTGTCAAGGCGCCTGGCTGGACGGACAGGCAGCTCTTGCGAGCACAGAGGCAGGGAGCGGGGCAGACCCGGGACTTACCAGGTATAGCTTGTCCCCTTCAACCCACTGCTTCCAGCCACGGTTCTCCTTCTCCCCCTTCTGCACGCACACGAGGACGTTGCCTTCCCAGGTGATCAGCGACTGCAATGACAAGTTCCAGCAAATCAACCATATGGCCTTGACCGGGACCAGACAAACGTCAACCTGCGGCTGCGGTCCTGAGGCTGTGCCTAGCCAGGGTCCTGCCTGGCCGCCGGGCAGAGCCCTCCGCCTTGGCCGAGACCTTCCAGGCTCATTTCCACACACAACACACCTGCCATCCCAGCCAAACCGACTCGCTGTGGCTGGCTCTGTCCTCTTTTAAGGAATTCTACTCTTCCATTTTATCCTATGGGACAGATAGCATTCCAAATCAGAGGAGGGAAAGATGATGATGTGACTGTGTCTGGAAGGGGAAAATACCTCAGAGTCTACAGATGAATACCAAACTGGGGAAATAACTGTAACACATGTCAGACAAAAGACCTGCTCCCCTTCTCTATAAGGCGCTCCCATAAATCAGTAAGAAAGAAATCATTAACCTAAAAGGAAATTCAACCAAAGAGGCCAACCTACAGCTTACATTTGGGGTGGGGAGCGTCATTTGGTCTGGCCCTGCCCAGGCACTGGGAGTGGGTGAATTCAATGTTTGACCAAACAGAGCAGGCAAGGTTTTTTGTTTGTTTGTTTGTTTGTTTGTTTTTCATGTATTGGGCGTAATGTCACAGGAAGGTCATAGCATCCTGCCACCGTGAGGAGTAAGCCCAAGTTGCTGTTGGATGTGTTGTACACAAAAGAGCCAGTCTCCAGGCGCTCTGCTCTCTTCACACCCCTAGTTTTTAAGTCCATACCTTTGTATGGCTCTCCATGACGTTATAAATACCCAGATAGCCCTGGGCAGAAAAAAGGTTCCCTCCCCCGGTGACACAAGGAAAAAACACACACAATCCTAGCAGATGGCTTTTCAACATAAGAAAAGACAATCACCTTCACTCATGATAAGAGAAAAGCAAATGAAGGCTTTTGTGATACAATTCCTCTCACAGTCAAAGATAAAAGAGTGATGACACCCTGCAGAGAGGCAGGCACCTCTGCAGCTGAGAGGCTCCCCTACCCCCTGTCGTGCCTTCAGGTGAAGGGAGACTGGGCAGTCTGTCCAGGATAACTCTCAGTCCCCACCAGAGAGCGAGAGCAAGAGAGAGAGAGAGAGAGAGAGAGAGAGGATAGAATAGAGGAGTGTGTGTGTGTTAGCCGCAACTGTTTGCTATGGACACGCAGAGACAAAAAGTGGGAAAGGGTATTCTCTCTTCACCTTCCCACTCTCCCCCGCCCCCTCCAGGCTTACAGGGCTAAGAACTGATCCTGGGGAGGTTCACCAAGAGGGAGTTCTCTACCACCCAAGGTGATGCAAGAACAAGTCAGAGAGAACAGGCCTCTTTCTCCACCAAAATGCAAAGTCCAGGGGAAAGGAATCATTTTCAACTGCAATTCTGAGCCAGTTTTCCTATGGATTCTGGTGTCTGATGCATCGGCCTTCCAGCCACACAGTTGAGGAAAGCCCTGTGGATCCCTCAGCCTCTCCCCGGGGCTTCCCCGGGGGCTGTCCCAGGGCTGGGACGCTGAGGCTCTCCTGCCAAGTCCTCTCTGAGGGAAGCATCTCCAAAGTGCCTTTAATTTCTGGCTTTTCTTTAGCGAGGGCATTAATATAAGTCAGCCTCGATGTGATGGTGGAGACTCTCAGTGCTGTAGGACAGTGTGAGAAATAAAACGTGTCCCGCTCCCGTGGCTTGGAAGTCAGTAACAAAGAATGATGACAACTTTCCTTTCCAATCCCAGGGAGGTGACAGAGCTCAGGGCCCTTGACTTGGGGAAGTGTTGAGACCTCCAACTTTGAAAGAGCTTCTGGAAGCAGGAGAGAAGGGGGATTCTGAAGAGGGTGGGGTGCATGGTGAATGAGGAAGGGCAGGGTGGAGGGTCCTGGCACTCCGAGGAGCTGGCCTCTGCTGGGGATAGGATACCCAGCTCACCTCCCCAGCTGAGGAGCCAGGGCAGAGGTCCTGGTGTCTGCATTGGCACAAACCGGGTGGGTGCTATGAATATTCAAGCTTTCAAACCTCATCCAAACTACACGGGCACGGACAGTGAGCAGCCGATGGGCAATCAGACCAAATGACAAACCAGAAACCCTTTCCTGGACTGTGTGACCTCTGGGGTCCTTATCGGATGCAAATGTTGGGGTGGGAGAATCCTTCAATTGGACTGAGATTAACTCTCCCCCCATTCCTGCTGGTGGGGACTGACCAGGTGTAACTGAATTTGGAAAACCAAAGACGGGGGCGCACCGAGTGTGAGTGCGAACCCTGCGACCATCGGTCACCAGGCTGTGGTGCCACCTGGTGACGCTGGAGGAGAGGGGCCTGGCTGTGACCCCTGCGTTGCCCACCTCCGCCCACTGCCCCCTGCTGCCTCCAGTCTCTGCCTAATTTACCAACCGCCCCTGTGGGTGAGGGCCGGCCTCCTCTGCACCCCAGCTCCAGCTCGGAGATAACACGCGCACTCAGGGCTGCTCGCTCTCAGGATCCCCCTGTACCCATGCCACGCAAACACCTGGCAGCCTGGCCTTTGGAACCCCGGGGGTTTGCTCCATGAGGTCCTGGGAGTTAGGGTGACGCTGACACTGAGCCAGAGACTTGCCCTTGACTTCTGGGATTGGCCTGGGACTGGAGAACCCTGACTGCACTCAGTAGACAGTGTTTTGTTTGCTCTGCACTTCATTCTTCTCTAAAAAAAATAAACCACTGGGGTTCTAACATGGAGACATTTCATATGAAAACCTATGAATTCTCAACATCTCTTGGGAAAAAAAAATATCTGTAAACGTGAGGCATCCGTCCTCTCGTGGCAATGTGTGGCTGGTGCTGAGCAGGCTGCCCCTCGGAGAAAGCCACACTGCTCAGCTCACAGGGCGGAGTCCTCCCTACGATGACATCCCACAGGGCCCTCTTCTCGTTGCCTGCAGCCAGGACAGACCCTGGAGAGGCCACGCCCTTCAATTGCTCCTTTGCTCATAAGCTCAGTGTAGAAGCTGGCGTGCCCAGCGTGCCCCTTCCTACCTAAAATAAGGTTGCTAAGTGCCAGCATCATTAAGTCCACTCTGGTCCCCCTTGGTGAAGCCGAATTGCCAGCCCCTCCAGAGTGTGCGTGTGAAAACCGCCCGCCCAGCCGAGTACCTTAACAGTCCGGTTGTCCAGGCCCTTTGTGTGCTCCTCAAACTCCACTCCAACGGTGAAATCCAAGTCGTAGTTGCGGAAGGTGCTGTTGGTTTTCGTCTTGAAGTTATCGCCGTCCTGCTGAATGATCTTCGTCTGAGTCAGGCGGACTGCGATCTTGCGGGTGGCGAAATCAATATCTGTTGGCAAAGGGAGTTGCGGAGGTTCTGATGGGCTCAGCCAGACTCATTCATTTCTTTAGCAAGGCCACGCGACCAGGGCCCGAGACGCAGGAGAGCAGGGCAGGCCTCGTTTCTCTGCCGAAGCAGGAAACCGGAGTGGTCTCACACCCGACCAGTTGGGGCAGCTCAGTCCATGGTTGGGGAGCCCTGGTGGCAGGGGGAGGTCTCAGGCAAGGGTCATGCTTGAGCTGCAACTCTCCAATATGCGCACACACACACACACACACACACACACACACACCCTCCATCCACCTCAGCAGCTCCTTTCTACTTATTTGACATATGTATTGGGTTTCTTTTGAAGAGTTTGCTGAGCATAGGACTTCATGTTTTAAAAGCAAAAGGACTGTTCAAAACTCACCAGCCTAGATCATAGGTAAAGGTGGAATTTGTTGTTGTCTACCGGCAGGGAAGGACACATATAAACTTCCATTTTTAAAGCCGATTAGGAGCTTACTTACTTAGGCTGTTCTCCCTCCCTTCCCAGCTTTCAGGATCCTCCACAAACTGGCGAGCAGGGGTCACCAGCCTGTCGGGCCTCACGAACCACCAGTGGTCCCAGGGCCACTAGTTAGCGACCGCTCCCTCTAGACACCCAATAAGCACTCGCTTCAAGATTTGCTTTATTGTTTTTAAGAAAAAGATGGCCATTTGTTCATATTTTTTATTATAAAAAATTTCAAGTAGAGAGGAGCGTACCAGGAACCCCACCCTCCTCACCAGGATTCCACAATTACCAAGATTTTGCCGCATTTATTCCTCCACAGCTTTTCTGTGTCCTGATATTTTAATGGAAATCTTCCTCATCTCCTAGAGACCATTAGAAAGGAAAAGGGAGCATGCTCTTCAGTGGAGTGCTGAGTTTCCCACGCTCTGTACTTGACAGTAAAAAGCTAAGTGCTGCGCGCACCTCCTTGCTGACCTCGGGTTATACATAAACCATCCTTCAAGCCCAAAGGGCGCCGTCTTTGTGGAATCAACCTGGAAACAGACGATGAGTCTGGAGCGGCTAAATGCGTTCCTTTGCTGTGAATCTCATTAAGCTCTTGGTCTCTGACCAAATCATATCTGACCCCCCTTTATGCCTATAAATTCTCCAGTAAAACGGGGGAAAGATGGCTTAGCTCACAGCTATTTAATGTAAAAATTCACTTAAATAATGATAAAACGCTTTCCACGGTGCCAAGGAGCTGTGATTATTTGACGCACACTGGCCTCCAAGCCTTGGCCTTTTCTGTTTTGATCAAACCCGGTCTGGAGTGAAATGTTGGGGCCACACTTCCACTTCCACCACCCCATGCTGTCCAAGGGCCCCGGGCTCTGAAGAACAGTTGGATGGTGGCTGATGTGCTCACGTGCATGGCCCTGGCTCGTCACATGGACATTTTGTCAGCTTCCTCCCTCCATGGTTTGGCCAGTGGGTAAATGCTTTCGCCCTGCTTTGGCCCTCCGTGCTGAGGCCCATGCTGGGCCACACCCTGCTGCTGGCACCACAGGTGGAGATGGAAAAAACCAGCCAACCAACCAACCAACCAACCAACCAACCACAGGTCACGTGTTAACCAGATGAAACAAAGAAGGCAGCTCCTCCAGGCAAAATTATTCAGAAAGAACTGGGAATTACCGAGGAATTCAAGACCAAGGTGTTTGTCAGAGAGCAAGCCTGTTTTCACTCCCCGGATGTGGACAGCAAGACCTAGAGACGTTAAGTGGTGGGTTCTGAGCTACTCAGCTGGGCTGGGGCTCCCAACAGCTTGCCTACAAATACATTCCGTGTATGGTTCACAACTAAGGCTTTCTCAGCAGAAAATATTGCTTGTCCTTGGCTGCTTAGAAAGGTGGATCGCAGTTTTAAATGCCTACAGCTGGGGGAACCGGCTTGTCCTGGAAACAGCATCCCCACTCAATCTTTCTGACCAGGGCCGGAGGAATCTTGTTGGAGGCTCTATGCAAATGTGATCAAGTACCACTTCTTCTCGGGATTGAAAAATGGCACGGCCTCTTGGCTACCCTTCAGCGTTTACACAGGCCAGTTAATCACACCACCTCTGCTCCACTCTGGGGAAGGGAGCCGAGCGTTCCGCTGGCCGGTGCGTGACATTTCTAATCAAAAGGAAAGGTTTACCTGAAGCCATGGAACACACCCGAGCACCCCCACACAGGTTACAAAAACGCTTCCCCTTTGTACTCTGCAGAGGAAATTATGTTCCTGGTCTGGTATTCTAACGCCAGGGTTATCAAGTATGTTTTATCTGCTTCTCTGGATTAAAGGTAGCTCTGAGCCTGATTTACAGCCAGGTGAAATGAATTTCTACCTCAGGGGAGAAGGTACAAAGGCAAGCTAGTCCTGAATAATATATATATGCCTTGTAGTTGCCGCAGAAGAAAAAAAAACAACACTGAAGTGACTTTATTAAAAGCATACTTTTCATAACTGCATTTTGAACAATGCAAGCCATAAAGTTGAAATATGGGCGTGCTACTTAACATTAAAATGCTTTGTAATGTTATTGTGAAAAAAGCTAGAGTTGCAGGCTGAAAGGGCAG
This sequence comes from Lasiurus borealis, assembly GCA_004026805.1. Taxonomy (NCBI): domain Eukaryota; kingdom Metazoa; phylum Chordata; class Mammalia; order Chiroptera; family Vespertilionidae; genus Lasiurus; species Lasiurus borealis. Next base: position 5,249 of record PVJN01015750.1, on the reverse strand, counting down.
GGGTTCTTTGTCAATTAAAGAGCAGAGATGCACACATATTCATCACATGAAATCTGAGACCCATCCCCGTGCACCTGTGATGGGCTTCAAACCTGGACTCCTTCATTCTCCAATCATCAGCACTCATAGGCAATTTTGAGCAGCAGGGTGGAGGAGTGATCCTCTCTGTTCTTCCATGCCATTTCCTCCTCCGTGTGACACATTTAGAGAGGACTTGGTGGGGCCCCTGCCTGCCTCCTCTCACTCCCCAAGGTCATTTCCAAATAGGTTTTCCTGGCTAGCAGAGGCAGGCTGGAGAACTTGGGGTGCCTCCTTGCTCCCCTTGCACTATTTTACCTCCTCACCTGCAGGCTACTACTCCCCTCTGGGAAGGGGATCAGGATGGAGGTGCTGCTGTACATGCAATGAAGGGACCAAACTTGTCTTCACATGGGTCCACCCTCAGCACTTTCCACGTTTGAAAGTGCAACCAGGTACCATGTGGTTTATACAAAGACTTTGGCCATGACCTCATTGACTGGGGAGCACCAGCAGGAATGCAAATTTTGTGACACCAACTCTTCCTTTGGGTATTCAAACAGTGTCTCTCCTTTCCTCCCTCCCTTTTTCTCTTTCTCTCTTCCCTCCTCTCTAACTTCCCTCTCCCTCCATTTCCCCCCCTCCTTTACTATCTTCCTCCCTTTTCTCCAGCCCATTGCACTACCCTAGCCCAAGCCACCATCATGTTTTGCCTGAACAACATAACAACCTGCTAATGGGAATCTCTCTTCCACTCACTCACTCACTCACTCACTCACACACTCATTCATTTACCCAGGGACTTTGAGTGACTCCCTTGCAGTTACTAAGGGTCTTGCCTATCTACTTAGATGTCCCCTTCCTGACAAACTTGGCTCAGAATGAAGCCTCCTCCTCTAACACGGGGGCTAGTACCTCCTCCTGGACCAGTGCTGCGGAAAGAGCTTGGGTGTTAGAATCAGACAGAGCTCCTGCCTGCACTGCACCATTTCCCAGCCACACAACACGCCCAGGGGCACCTCTGCTTCCAGTCTTGCCCTCCTGTGACTCATTCTTCATACTGTAGCCATAGTGATCCTTCAAGAATGTACATAAGATAGGTTAAGTCTTCCTATCATAAGGCCTGACCTGCCTCTGTGGGTTGATCTTTCCTTGTTCACCACACTCCCAACACACCAGCTGTCATATGGGTCTCAAACACGCCCAGAACCTTTGTACCTGCTGTTCCCTGTGCCTGGAATAATACTTCTCAGCATTTAAGCTTCAGCTTCGATGTCACCTGCTCAGGCAGCCTTTCCTGACCACCCATCATTCTCCACCCCATCACTCCTTATTTTCTTTAAGCACTTACTACCTAAAATCACCTTCATCTTGAGATTTTCAGCCTTTTTTCATCCCATGGCACACATAAATGACTGAAATTCTGCAGCACACAAAAAATTATATATATATTTTTACTGATCTGACAAAAATATAGGTATAATTTTTATTGATTTACAAAAATATAGTAAAAATAGCAATTACCTTCTTTTTTTGCTGCAAAGTGACTTAGAAAAAAATCAGGTGCCTGTACTTGTACACAAAGATTTCTGTTACCAACAACAACAACAAAAAAAACAACACACAATCAGAGACAACCTGATCCAGTTGGAAGGAGGACCTCAGGACATGGCACATTTCTCAGGGTAAGTGAGTTTACCAGCTGCTTTCTTTTGCTGTCAAAAAAGAATCTGGGGCTTCAAGAAAGACCAGGTGTCTCAGAGAGCAGAAGAGGAGGTACCCTTGACCCTTGGCCCTTCCTCTTTAAAGAGTTAATGACTGATAATTTGGGGCAAAGCCAAAGGTTGTCATGACGTGTCACTCTGCTGAGGCCGACAGCTGGGGAGGCGGGTGTGGGTGAATCACGGGAGTCTCTCGTTCCCTCCAGAACCAGCAGTCAAGCCCCCAGAGAAAGCCAACTCCCTGACCCTGGGACTAACGCTAAGAAAGTGATGATTCTTTGGCAGGAAATGGAGTTATACTTCACGGTGATTCCTTAGCTGGGATTTGCTGAGCTCTCCATATGTGTTCTCCCCAAATGCCCTGGGCCTCGTGCCCCCAGGCGCAAGGCAGGCAAGCACCATGGACTTGCCAGCGTTGGAGAAACAGCCTCTGCCTTGCAGGGCGGGTGTGGAGGAAATTGCACCGTTCTGTGGGTTGCTTTCAGCAGGTGAAACTGTCAGAGTGGCCCTCCCTCAGCAACTTCCGGCTGAGACCCTTGAGACCTGTTTTTAGTCATCACCAGGGCCTGCCCCTCCCCCCACTCGTGGCCCCCTGGGCAGGTGAGAGGGAGCAGGTGTCCTGTCTCCATGGTGGGAAGTGTCTCCAGCTAAAGCATTTCTGCACGTGGCATCCTGGCCTCAGGCTGGAGCAACATCCTGGGGCCCTGCGACACTGTGGGCTCTCAGCAGCTGGGTAAACTGAGGCATCAAGCACATCCCACTTTGGGGTTTAATAAACCACCTACAGTTTTCATCTTAATCAGGAGAGTGGCCGCCTACTCCTTCTACACTTCAGAGACTCCGGCACCAAAAGGTCCAACAAGCCCGGCTGGTGTGGCTCAGAGGTTGAGTGTCAGCCCAGGAACCAAGAGGTCACTGATTTGATTCCTGGTCAGGGCATAGGCCCAGGTTGCAGGCTCGATTCCCAATAGACTAAGTGCAGGAGGCAGCCGATCAATGATGTTTCTCTCTCACTGATGTTTCTATCTCTCTCCCTTCCTTTCTCTCTAAAAACCAATAACTAACACACACACACACACATTTTTAAAAAAGGTCCAACAGTTTCCTCATTAGCTTAAAATCTATATAGATCTATGACGCTAAACAGGACATTCTGACTGAAGCTATAAGAGACAATAGGCATCCCATACCAAAGATACTGGGACAGAGCTACCCAAACGAAGCATTCCCAGTGTGGGACCCCTCCCGTGAGACCCCTCCCCACTCGGAGGCTGCATATTGGTGTGGAGGAGTCCCCCGAAGGCTGTTTCTAGAGTGAGAATAGGCAGCGTGCCTTGCATCAACCCCTTCCTCCCGGAAAGGACAGAAGGTGGGGACAGAATAGCTGGCCTCTCACCTTCAACCTAGAGAAAGGGTTTCCGGGGCCCACCCCGCAGAGCTGGAAACTAGACGGAGGCTGGATTTTATACCCAAAGTCACCGCAGGACTTTTCATTCTTTAAAATGAGCAGAAAAAGACACACAGTTGCTTTCTGATTATATTTCCCCCGATTCCGCTTGTTTGGCAGGCTGCTAAAACCTGGCAGCCTGCAACAGGCCCCTGTGAATGTGCTTCCCGATGTCCCACCGCTCACATCATCCAGAGAAGCAGGCAACGCTCCTGCTATTTCCCCTCCTCGGCTGATGAGGAAACCGGTTCTGAGAAGGTCAAGGTCAGAGAGAAAGCTGCAGCCCCTCTGGCTCGCTTTCCTTCTCTGATGCTCTTGTTCAGAGAGCTAAGCTCCAGACCATTTATTTACCCACGGACAGAATTCCTATTGCTCACTCAGGGTCCTAAACCAGGTGCAAGAGGGTTAACATTTTTGCCTCCCCCTGCTTCTTCCAAGTACAGAATGTCCCTAAAAATGTATACACACTGTCCCAGCTGCTAGCTCAGTTTTGAAAATGAAATGTCTTTTAACAAACACTGCCTTTACCATTATTCAAAGTGTGTGTATCCATTTTTTTTTTTGGGGGGGTGCCCTATATATTGAGGTAAAATTCTGATCACTAGGAGGAAAAAAGCTACCCAGTGCTGGAAATAAGTTTAATATACACGAAGAAAGTTCTCTAAACTGTTGAACCTGCCACAGCCCTCACTGTCCACACACTGGAAATGTTCATTAAGCTGGAAGTTCACTGCACACACAAGACCATGATAACCGTTCTGGATGAGACTTCCCATCTCTATATTCAAATCCTTGGGCCTCCGACCCCACCCGTGGCCACTATTCTCTTGTTTTGTGTGGGCAAGTTCCAGCCAGGAACTCCTCAGGTGGAGGAGGTGCTACCGCTGGGTAAGATGAGTGGGAGGCCGGTGTAGGATGAAGTCAGTGCAGGCAGCCAAAGCCTCCTGCTCCCTGCCCAGAGCACGGCAGCTGCCCAGCCAAGTGAGCTCCCTTTTAAGGGGGCCAGCCCCCCCCCCCTGGCTTCCAGTGGCTTTGGCCCACCCCCGGAGAGATCCCACAAAAGAGTCTGCTCAGGCACACACTAATGGAGTCCCTGGCGTGGAGTCCATTTCCGAAGTCAGAGAGCCGTACTACCTGGTTGGACCTCTATGACGAAAGCCTTTCCTTGCCTCTGCCTGCTTGCTTTTCTCTGGCCCTGAAAGATGTTAGCCACTCCTCTGCTCTTCCCATGACAAGACTGACTACAGGGCCATGCAGGGTCATTGGATAATATGGGTTCCAACCAGCTGTTTAAGAGATGGCAGTCACGGGAATGAGATCTACTGCATGATCCTCTCAAGTTTGGCTTTGCTCTTGTTGTGTGTGTATGTGTGTGTGTACCACGTGTGCGTGTGACTGTGTATGTGTATCCTCCATTCAGTGCATGTTTTCTGTGTACCATGTACTACACTGAGGACATTCTAGACACAATCTCATTTACTACTATTCCCAACTTGCAGAAGAGAGATCTGAGCCTCAGAGAATGTGTATGACTTGCCTGATGTTACACAGCTAGTGAGCAAGGAGTGAGACCTGTACTTAGATCTGTGAACTCCTTAGTGGCACTGTCTGGAGGGCCAGACCACAGTTCTTCTGAAGTTGCCCTCCTTCTTCCTCCCCCAGCCATCCCCTTACCCAGCGCCTTCATGTAGCCTTCAAAGTTGTCATTGCTCTCCATCTCCCAGGTCCCATTCTGGTCCTTCGTCATGGTGATGGCCTCTGGTTACAGCGGGTGCGTGGTGCACGTCCAGAAGAAGCAGGCTGCAGGGAGAGCGTTTAGAAGTGAGTCACTTTTATAGCCTAATAGATTAGGTTTATGGCTCTGAAGATAACAGGTTCAAAGGTGATACACACAGCCCAGAGGAACTTTCTTTTCCTTTTCAAAGTTCAGAAGGACTACAGGCAACCCATGCTCAAAGTCCTGGCCTGGGCCAGCATGCGTGTCCTGATGATGGCCACACACACTTGTTCCTGGGGCAGCTCATTTTTGGCTGGCTGGGTTCCCACAGAGCCCCTGGCCCCAC